>JAOUZG010042400.1:414179-426598 GCA_026289955.1 Argiope argentata
TTAACTAAGAAAATGCTGTTAAAAAGAAAAAGGTATAAACATTTCAATAGTTATTAGAGGAACATTAAAATGTAAACATCGTTAACTAAGAAAATGCTGTTAAAGAAAAAGTATAAAACAACTATATACAAAGTAAGCTCTTGGCAACCCAAAAGCAAATAACATATATACAAAATATAGTTTTCATATACAATATAGACCTAAGGTAACTAATGTCAAAGCAAAGAGTAATTTCAATCGTGCTCCACGAATTTCAACTGCATAAGATTATTGATAATTTCGGAAGCACTTGCCTTAATGAAATTTAGGCATTACTGCTCAGTATTCTTTCCTTAAAAGAATATTAAAAACAACAACTTTCAAACAAAGAACCACAAAGAAACCCAAAGATCATTTCACAATCCTGGCAGTAAAGTTTTTCGAAGAAAGGACAGGAAACGTAAACCACAGAGAAAAGCTTTGTTTTCAATGAGTTGATTAAATTGTTCAAAAGGAACGAGCCAGTCTACCAAAATGCTAAAATTGCATTCTGATCTGAAGGTGAATGTTTAGCTATTACTGCTTCCTATTCTTTTTTTCAAATAATTTTCAAAGCACTTCAGGACAATGAGGTCCTCAAAGAAATCTAAGGACCCCTTAGCATCCCTTGGATTAACGTTATTCGAATAGAGGAAAACATACCTGGCGCACAGCAGACAACTAGTTGATTAAGTGAAATCAAACTAGTTTCAATTAATTCGTAAGAAACGAGCATGTCAAAAATACCACTATGAAAGTTGAATATTTAGGCATTCCTGTTCTATATTCTTTCCGTAAATGAAAATTCGTAAAGCTTCCAGATGAATAACTTTAAAAAAAGCACCAAAAAAGTATTTTTAATTAATGGCGGTTACAATCTTCGAAGAGAGAATTGGAAATATTGTCCACGAATATGGAAAATACCGGATTCCATACAGCGACTTTGACGAAAAGTAACCAAAATGGTATTTAATTTTTCATAATAAATTTTTTGTGCCCTTGTCAGAGGTTGAAAAGAATAAGACCATCTTCCTTTTGCCTTTTTTGAGTTTTTGTCCTTTTACAAATGCGCTATTCTAAAACCAAGCAAACTTGAGTCAAATTTGCATAGGAATAGTAAAAAAGGAAGTTTATCGTGTCATGGTTATTTCCATAAGACTTTTAACAAACTGGTAGTCATAAGTAGAACTCGCTTTAGAAAACTTTGTATATCTCTTTTAAATTATTTTAGTCTGAAAAAGAATAAGTAGCCATTAAGAATAATAATTGTGTGCGTGAGAGAGAAAAAGGGAGAGAGAGAGGTATATTGTATGTGTGTGCTTCCATTATATATTTTTTAAGCTATATATTTCAAATATTAAATTGATTCTCAATTTCTTTTCTTAGACGAGTTGATATGTTGTAGTTCTATACTTGTCTCATGTTTCAATGTATTCTTTATTAAAATGTAATCCTAATAGTTCATATATATTCATATATGTGTATATATTTATATAGTCCACATATATATTGGCCACAACATATCCTGTCGATACTGCTACGCTCAGCGTGGGGGGGGGGGGTCAGCTGTACACAAGGAATCCATATATATTGAACAATATTGCATGGTATTAAACAATATTAGCAATATTATATAATGTTGTTGAATACTAAATAATAAATTATCATGCAATATTGTACAATAATGTGCATCTGCATTTCTTCTACCATCTATCTATCATCTCACCGCTATTTTGGCGTATTAAAATACGACTGGAATATGTTCAAAATGTGTGTAAGACGCAGGGTTTCTTTCATGTGAGCGGTAGAGACAGTGATCACATCTAGTTTTAGCCTCATTATTAACATATAGATTTGGGGCACAGCACACACATAAAACAGAAATACGAAAAGCACACAGCACGTAACAAAAGCAAAAACATCATATTCTGATTTTCTCAGTCTTAGACCCAGACTGACCACTACCCTCTCGCTTTATCCATCCTCCATTAGGACCCCGATTCCAACTGACATCCTCCTTCTTCGTTCGTCAGTCCCCCCCCCCTCGGAGTAAGCCTCTTCAAATTTCCTTTCCATTCTGCAATCCATCTCTCATCTCTGTCTCTTTGATTAATTTCTCCCATCTCTCTCTCTCTCTCTTTGATTAATTTCTACCATCTCTCTCTCTCTCTCTTCGATTAATTTCTCTTATCTCTCTCCCCCTCAAATTAATTTCTCTCATCTCTCTCTCTCTCTGATTAATTTCTCTCATCGCTCTCTCTCTCTCTGATTAATTTCTCTCATCTCTCTCTCTGGTTAATTTCTCTCATCACTCAGCCCTTTCCCCTCCGTGTTCTCCGTGTTTCCACAAAAAGGGTTGCTATGTGAGATGAGAAGGGTTGTCAAAATTGGCGGACCTTACAGATGAAATGAAAAGATCTTATATCTGAGCATTAAACACATTTGAATTCTGACTGTCATTTTTTTTTCATATTCTCTTTCTTCAATTAATAAAGTATTACAAAAAATATTTAAAAGGCTTATTTGATCAAATCGGATATAAACGAATGTAAATCGAAAATTTCTGCTGTTTTTGTTATTACTAATGGCACTTATCATGAACAAGCGCGCTGACAGCAGTCAGCGATTTTAAGTCGAATGAGCGTCTCTTATTTTTTGATACAGTGCCAACTAGGGCCAAGAGTACGACTTAGCTACTCACTTATTACAATTTCTTGCACAGCCCCTTTTTACAGGGGGGAACATCCATGTACCTTACAGATAGAAAACAGAACAACCGTGCCCGATCCGGGACTCGAACCTATGACATCCATACCACGGGGAAGACGCGCTACCCCTAAGCCAGGATGCTTTCTAAAAGTTTCTGACTAATGCAATTGAAAATTTCAATGCAATTTTTTAGAGAAGTTTTGAGTTGCTTGATATTTCTTGTTATGACCAATTACAATAGTTATTTTAAAGCATGAATGTATTTGCTTCAGTATAAATCTTTATTTAAATCTTTCCTACAATGCAACCTATATTTTCTTTCCTACAATGCAACCTATATATTATCACCTATATTTTCTTAGCGATATCAATAGCTTTGTGTTATAACAAAAATATTGGCGATAACATTAAATACAAAAATTACGCGCGAAAAATGAATAACAAAATAAGAGAGACTAATCATTGCCCAATAGTTAAAATTCAAATCATTAGAGACAAACAAAATTTCCCAACTGAAAAAGTGCTGCAAAGGATGTCAAGAATTAAATCTCATGTAATTTGAATCAATAAAGGAAGTGATCAAAATATATAAATCTAAATTTTTATATAATCCCCGCTTTCTTTAGAAAAATGTAAACAATATACAAGAGAATTGAATCATCAGCATTTTAAATAAAAACAACTCTACTCTTCAACAGCCAAAGATAATCGAGCTATTTTCGACTCATCAATGCACAAAGTGAGGAAATGACCAACGAATCTTCTAATCAGAGGGCATGGAAATTATCTAAAATGCTATAGATTGGTGGTATCCAAAGCTTCATAACTCGGTCAATTATCGATACCACAAATACTCCTTTTTTTTTTTCGTTTAAAATTGTCGTATCTTAGGAATTTTTATAAAATAAAAGAAATTGGATCGGTACAAAGACTTGTAATTTTTTCAGTTATAAATAATATCTTTTATTGATTCAAATAAGGTAAAATAAAATTATTTATACCCTTAAAAACATTCATCTACTTAGAAGTATATGCATATGTCAATTAAGTAAGAAATTAACTGTTGTGACAGGATAAGATAATACACCATATTTATATATATCGAGATATGAATACCGAGATATGAATAAATTTTAACAATACATTTTTGAAATTTATTCTTAAAAAAATATTATAAATCATTAAAAAATATTACCTGGCCAGCAGTATCACAGATTTGCAGTTGTATAGGCTTGTAATTCACATTTACAATGACTAAAAAGAATGAAAAAATTACAAATTAATGAAGGTTTGAAATATATAAATGCATCAAATAAAATATTGTTCCTATAAACCTATAAACTTATATAAATAAAGCTTTGTTTCGTTACAATAAACTATTGAGATTGAATCAGGTCTCTTAGGGACTTACAGTCAATGTAAACTTTCAAAATCAAATATCATTTGGTACTTACGTATTATACCGTCTTCGCCAACGATCGCCAACGGTTTAATAACTTTTGGCGACAGATTTAAATTTGGCGATAAAGATCAACAGATTACACAATTGCAGGATTGCCACAATTGGCTGTTTAGTAACTCACTGGCGATGACTTCAAATTTGGCGATAAAGTTAGACGGTATAATACGTAAGTACTTATCATTTTATTGATTTTAATTTTATCTTTATGTAGGTAGTTTTAAATAACAAATTTCGACAAGCTGAAAAGACAATAAAATCTTAATTGCTTATCACTTTCTGAAAGGCTGGTATCAATGCATCGAATATGAAAAAATATACATTTCAAATAAAAAAAATTAAAACAAAATATTAATTTTTAAATAATTACAAAACTTCTATTAACACAATATAAACAATGTTTTATAAAAACGTGGTGTAGTTTTTTAGAATTACAAAGCGCACATTTTTTATACATAAAATTTGAAAATGATAATTATTTATGAATGTTTTTAGAATAATGACCCCAAATTAATTTAACCAATATTTGTTTTAATTTGAATAAATACTATTGTGCAAACTTTATAATTAATGAAAATACAAATTTAAATAAATGTCAAAACAACGGGGGAAAAAATCACTAGGTTTTGGGACTTCTAAAGTTGTAGGACCCCTAGACATTTGCTTATTTAATCCCATTTTGCTTATTTAATAATCAGTTCCTAAAATGAATTATAATTTTGTACTTTTCAATCTCAGGATTCCTCATAGAATAAGTTATTAACTTAAATATGAATTATCATAGTTTAATTAGATAGCATTCGAGAATCTCAATGTTCATCTTTGAAGGAAAAATCCTAATGATTTCGTCCTGTTTAAATCAATACCAGAGTTTTGAATGTTGGTTAAAGAGAAAGATAACAAAGTAAACAACCATTGACAGATTAAATTAAAAATATGAAAAAAATTAAACTAAAAACTAAACTAAAAAACAAGGAAGATTCGATTAGATATTATTGGTTAAATTCAATGCCCATTTATGTGAGAAAACCTATTCGATCAATTCTATTTTGATCAATTTATTCAAGCAATTCTATCCATTTTTATCAATCTATTCAAGAGATTCTATCAATTTTGTTCCTCTAATTTGATCAATATCAAAATGTTGAATGCTCGTTGAAGAGAAAAGGAAAATAAAAAAAAAAATCATTGCCAGATTACAAAATAAGTATAAAAGAAATATTGAAATTAAATTGAAAAATTATCTCGAAGCGTTCACATTCTTCTCTAAATTTAATTGTTTATTATATAAATGATAAATTTTACTTTCCATTTTGGATGTTTTATGGATTTTTATAAAAATACCACAATAATAAAGCCAACGACAAAAAACTCGCTGACTTTTTTGTTGAAATTAAACCTTTAATAATTAGAACTTTTAAATCCTTCAATAAAAATCTTTTAATGTAATTTTGCCTTACGGATTTCCTCGTTAAAATGTTTATAAAAGTCAGATTTTAATAAGCATGTAACGTGTATTATTTTAGAAATCTTAAATAATTCTTTTCATTGCGCAACGCGCTTCCTTTATCAACTCGCTTGAAATTGGGCCGTGGAAAGTTAGTAAACATCAAGCAATGATTTTTCTTGAGTCAAAACATGACAAAAAACATTGTTATAAGCGGATGAACGTCGCGGAAGCACGTCGAAGTTGGCGAAGTTTGACGAGGAGCTTCATGCCAGCCGATTTGATTTGGTGAAAAGAATAGTCTGGTAGTCACTGGATCATTCGTGAAGCTCCACGTGTTTCCGCTCGCTCGCTCGCTGGTCTATGTAATGAACGGGTTGCCGTAGTTTTGGCAGTTTCCTCTCGGAAGGGAAGCGACTCGCTGGACCAGCGGATTAATTTTCTCGCTTGTTATTGATGAGCTGTGTTTACGTTTGCTGTTAACGTTGTATAATTGAGTTCGCTGCGATTTACTGTTACTGTGCTATACGATTGCTATTTTTGTCTGTTTTTATTGGGCGTAAGGCTTGTATTTACGCTGTTAGTGACTGTTGACTGCTGGATTGTGTTTATCTGAAGTTTTCCTTTATCAGGTCATCTTGTAAATAGTTGTAAATAAATCTGTTTGTGCTGTCCTCAAATAAAGTCCATTCAATCCGAACCCGCTACGTTAAAAACGTAACAATATATATAAATCATTCAGCATTGCAGCTTTGTGCGTATTACATAATATATTTCACAATCAAGAAAATAGATTATTTAAAAAAATTTGATAAAATAATCAGTGATTCATAATCAAAAACGATTTTCGAAGATAAAAAAGTAATATAATTTTACAATTATACTATATTATACTATGGGGAATAGCAACAATGTTTAAGGGACCTAATTTATTTTCAACATAGTTTTCTTTTTAAATTAAATCTTAGCATCAAAATTTCAAAATTTTAATTTTTAAACAAAAAATTCCTTAACGTGGAGAAACAAACTTACGTATTTGTTATTTAATCATTAACAAAAGAAGAAAAGCGTATGATGAAAAAGTTTTAACAACAAAGATAATTTGATTTCCACGATAACGGTAAAATATATTATAAAATGCATTTAAAAATATTTTTAAACAAATGAAATTAGACAAACAAAAAATGGTATAATAATTAAATTGTATCACTGAAAAAAAATAATTGCACTTTTGTGCTATATTACCCAATGTTATGGCGTGAAAATATTAAAATTTTATTTCATTTTTTAATTAATAAAACTCTCTAACATATATAAATTTTTACCCTACAAAGTATGTATATGGTAACTTTAATGACTTTATATTTAACGTCTTGTCCTGTATAGCATCTGCAAACGCAAGCTAATGCAAAAAGATCTTCGCTTTTATTATTAGTAGGATTTTTTTTTCTTTTCATTCTTGTTCAACAGTAACATGAGCATTTTATTGATTATCATTAAGTGCATTATTTTTCATTCTTTTTTTAAACTTTTAATGGGAAAGGAATAATAGAATGATTTAGCTGATATTTAAAAGGGAAGAAAAGTGCATTTGGAATCGAAATTTTCCGTAGAAATTTCCACAAATCCAAGTGCGCTAAACATGCAATAGACTCTGACGCACACATTGGAGACGATTGCGTGTGTGGAAGCCACGTCAATTGATTCAGCTCTGCGGTTTTCCTTTATATATTTAACAGGTTTTTATTTGCTCACATTATTGATCAATATTTTTTTTTTTTTTTTAGTTAAGGCAGACGCTGCTTTTCTGAGTTAACCAACCTGAAGAGACAGGATATTTATAAAGAAGAGTGGAAATAATATTTACTTGAAAGAAAGAGTGAAAAAATTATTTTACTGCTTAGTTTCGGCCTTGCCTTACAAGGGAAATTTAATAATATACAAAGGTGTAAATTAATATTATATATCTACTAATGATAAAGCTGAATGTGTGAACGTCTCTGTGTATGTTGGCTCTTTACAGACCAAACACGGGCTTTGGTGTTTTATCTGCAGCTACCAAATTTATATATATATATATATATATATATATATATATATATATATATGCTCAATTTTGGCATTTTCCATTGATAACTTCCAATGGCACAAATTTAACAATCGCGTAGCGTTTTCTTGAATTCTGGCAATTTTTAATTTCTGCTTTATACAAATATTTAACATATAATACAAATATTTAATATTTAATAGATTGGTACTTATGTATTAAGCCATCGGTCTTTTTCGCCAAATTTGAAGATGTCGCCAATGAGTTGCTAAACCACCAATAATGGCAAACAACCGTCGTTATTTAAAAAATTGTGCAAACTTTAAGTATCGTCCGCCATTTTGTTCGTTTCTCAGAAGATCATTAAGCACTTTTTTCTGCTCTGATTTTTTGGCTCGTTAAAATGATTAAAATTTGGGATTTGGCTGCCAACGAGAAAGATGTTTCCAAAATTATGTAATTATTCCATCTAAAAATACGAGTTTGAATGGTCATGTTATGAGTTTATATGTGAAAAGGAACAAACAATGGCGGTGTAATGTATCAAAGTCGCCTCAGTAAAGTGGCTCGAGGTAATTGGCGATCGTTGACATATCGACGGTCTAAAACAAAAGTACCACTGAGGTAGTTAGCGACCGTTGGCACATCGACGGTCTAATATCGTAAATACCTGTCTTTTTCCAAAGACATAATATTACTATCATGAAATTCGAATCTTTTTTATTCCTATCTTCATATATTTTCTCGCATGATTTCCATCCATTGCAGAAAATTGAAAGCGGGGGATTCTATTAAATATTTGTATAATTTACAAGGCGAATGAGAAATTATAGTTACAATGCGGTAAAATTTAGACAATACATGATGTGATCATGCTTTTAATAGGTTGTTTGATTTAAGATGGCATAAGAGCCATAAGTAAGCTATACTGTGCCAATCATATGGTTTGAGATTATACCACGTGAAAATTAAATTGTGATTAATATATAGCTGAAAAAAATTGTTTCACGGTGGAAATAGCTTTATTTAACTAATTATTTTTTACTAACAATTTAACTATCAATATTTATCCTTTTAAAGAATCTTGATCAAAATATAATAAAAAAATTGCATTTTTCATTGCAAAAACTACATGCTATATATAATTTAAGTTTTTACATTTTTAAATCACGGTACTTACGTATTAGACCGTCGACCCCAACGGTTTAGTAATTAATTGGCGACGGATCCAAATTTGGCGATAAACTGGCGACGCCCACGAAACCAACAAAATGGCGGAGTACAGTTAAAATTTATACACTTTTTTAAATAATGGCGGTTTAGAAACTCACTGGCGAAGCTTTCAAATTTGGCGATAAAGATCGACGATCTAATACGTAAGTATCTAAATCATTTTGCAGAACAGATCATTAGTTGGGAATGTGCGATTTTTGAAAACATATTTAGAGATCCTGAGCTTTCCATATGAAATTGTTTTAGAAATCCGGTCAGATATAGGAAACTGGGTTTTTAAACAATTATATTAAATTTAGAGATTAAAAAAATAGCTGCATTATACAAAATCCAAGAGAAAATATGCATTCAAAAATTAAAAGCAAGTTACAAATCGAAAATGTTTACATAAGAAAAGAAAATACTGAGCGTCGTTTGTCAGAAATGAAAAGCTGCCAACTTCTTTTAAGTGTTTATACTTTCTTATATACGAAGTATAAAACAAGTAATTTCGTCTTCAAAATACTTGAACTCGAGGTTTTGACACATCTCCAAATATCAGACCTCCCATAGTTCAAAAACGCATTTTTGCCATCATGCATACCTGTTTGTCTCGAAAACTCAAAAATGCTTGAATAAGACAAGTAAAATTTGGTGCATAGATTTTAGACCAAATTTATAGATTCCTATCTAAGATTGAGCGAACTCTATTCCCAGAAATGCGTCTGTCTGTATGCCTGTTCGATTACAAATGAACAAGATAACTTCCAAAACCCAAAGAGCCAGTTTGATAAAATTAGGTTCATGGGCTCGGCATTTAAAATATAGATTCTTATCAAACTTTGATCTGTATATGAGTTAGCCGAAGATTTACAATTTTATACGGAAGAGGGTTGATGCCGGCGTTCTGGCACAGAGGTAGCGCGTCTTCCTCGTGATCTGGGCGTCCCGGGTTTGAGTCCCGGTTGGGGTATGATTGTAAGCCAGATATGCATTAATCAATAGACTCAACGTTTCCTTGCCAGAGAATCTCACAATGATCAAACCCAATGACGTTGAAAAATCTGAAACAGGATGGGCTGCTCACCCATCTCTACATCCGTTTCAAGATCAGATCTCCATTGAAGACGGTGGGCACCTCTCCGAGGGAATTCGTCTTTATACGGATGGTTCCAAGACGGATGAAGCGCTGCATTCTGTGTCGTGGAAAACCATAATATTGTGCATAGATGGTCAACAAAAATGCAAAATTTTAACACAGTGTATCAAGCTGAACTTCTAGCCCTTTAACAAGCCATAGAATACGCTACTAACCTCCATCCACAACATATCACAATATTAGTTGACTACCAAGCCAGCATACAAGCAGCAGCTAACCCCCAAAACAAAAATACAGTTGCAAGGGCCATTTGCAAAGATCTTATACAACACAGGTGGATTAAAGTATCCTGGATTAAAGCCCACGTTGGGTGAGAGGGAAATGAAGAAGCCGATAGACTGGCGAAGGAAGCCCCGGAATCAAACATGGAACAATGCCACACTAAGGTATCAAAATCCTACCTTAAATCATTCTTTAAGCAAAAAATGAAGAAAGAGTGCCAAAAGGATTTGGAAGACGGGGATACGGGGCGATCTACATACAATATTCTCTCCAAAGTCTCACTTCTCCCAAGTAAGTGGAAAAGGGAAGATATTCTTTTCTTTACATTTCACGGACCATTCCCCTCACATCTAGGACGTTTTAACCTGATCCCTGATGCATCCTGACCTTGCGGAAATCTTGATGCTAAGCCTATCCACTACGCAACAGAATGTATGCTGACTTCCTTCCATATGGCCAAGCCAACAGTTGAACTGGAACGAGTTTGGTTACGCAGAGTTGCCGCTGCCCAAGAATCCAGGACGAAAATTAAACGAATGATTTGTCAAATCTAAGAAAACCGAGATTTGTTTAGATTTCAAGAGCAATATTCACAAGAGTAGTACTACAGACCTATATCTTCATTCTCTATTATTTTTGTAATTGTACATAGTATGCATTTATTTGTATTTTTTGTAAGTTCTTTTTTATTATTATTATTTAATTCTGTTCTCGTCCTTAATTTTTTTTTTTTTTTTGGAATTTTTACAATACTTTTTCAGAATTTTTGTAATCAAAAACAAACTATAAATCTGTTGATGTGAATAAGCATAAGTCTTCAGTTTCTCTCCAATAGTTAGCTTAATAAGACAAAGCCACTTCCTAGTTAAATTTCAAACAGCTCACTGTTTTCGGCTTTTTTTTTAATTCAATATTAAAATCATTTACCAAATTTTAACCAATAAACGTCAGACGTCGAATAATAGTCACAGGAGTGTATAGAACAGGACGTATTTCATTATATCTTCCTCTTCATGATCATTACACTGTTTAAATAACCAGGTGATTATAGTTGCATGGGGCATGAAACGATGTTGTGTATACTGTCTGTGAGTTGTGTGTATGTGCCCTCCACCTGTATAAAGGGGCAATGCAAGCGAATATGTGTCATCCTCATATGAGCTAGAAGCCAGATTTCTGTCCTTGGGCGCTCAGATATCCATACCCTCAGAAGCTACTGCACCCCCTCTTTCCGCTGTAAAGCGGACACGAGATCATCATCATCAGGAGGTTAATGCTGTTATTGAAGAATGTGCGAGAAAGTTTCGGGAAGACCTCTCCTGGGGATTGCTTAACATTAATTTAAAAGTTATTATCCCTTGTCAACTTTATTAACAAAATCTATATTATAGTGGGCATTTATTTTAGCATAATATGGAATGATACTTCTTTTATCAGCACAATGATGAAAATGAGATTTTAGGATAACTAAGAGAGATTCTAACTGCCAAATATTGCGCCAATTTTCAATGGTTGAGAACTACCGTATTAGATATCAGATATCCGGCTGCTTTATAACTCTGTCATCTTCCATTATCATGGGATAAAGATTTTTTTTTCATCCTTTGCGTGTCATTTAGACGTATTGTTTTCGAGATTTATCAGATCTCATTAAAATGTTCCCTGCTTTCGATTCTAAATCTATGATGTGACAAAAGACAATTCTTGTTTGCCTATTACTCGAAGTTAGAGAATAATAACACGTCATTTACCTAATAAGATACTTTTTACTGCGACAAAACTGGCATAATCTCTAGCTGTACTAATAATGAGGATGTGTGTGTGAGAGTGCGTCTGCGTGATTGCATGCATATGTATATATGTTATTTCTATGTAAATTTGCCAGACCTTGCGATCAATAAATACTAAATTTGGCTTATATATAATTTGGTAAGTGGGAATGTGGACTTCGGAGAGATTTTCTTAAGGGGGATGGAATTTAAGAGGAATTTTGAATTATTCTAATTTAAACAAAATATTAAAGTTTTTTTTAATGTTAACTTCTGAAAATGCTATAATTCAAAAATAATTTTTAAACCATTTTAAAATTTATATATATCTATCTATATCTATATCTATCTATCTATCTATCTATCTATCTATCTAT
>JAOUZG010042400.1:435108-486168 GCA_026289955.1 Argiope argentata
GACATTCACTCTTTGAAGGACATATGGCCAAAACATATCGCACATATATTCAATAAAGACATTCACTCTTTGAAGGATAGTTGGCCAAAATATATCGCACATATCTTCAATAAAGACATTCACTCTTTGAAGGATATATGGCCAAAATATATCGCACATATCTTCAATAAAAGATTTATTTATCTCCCAAAGAACAATAGTTTGAGAAATATTAAGAATTATTAACAGGCACACCTGGTATTATGATTCAAAATTCGGGCATTTGAAGTCTGTGCAAATTTTATGTCTCATTGCACGAATGAAAACAATTGAAAATAACTTGATATAAATTTAGTAAAAATCAAGTAAAGTAAAAATAAGAGCGATTTATTTCTTAAAAGATTTTATTCATCGGAACTGAATTAACCTCTTAGCATACCTTGACGTGTCTGATACGCTCATCGAACTATGAAATTTTTAGTTTTAAATAATAAATTGAGCGACAGAATTAAGTATTTAGAAAGGCAAAGATCAATTAGAAAACTTAAATATCTCAAATGCTTCTTATATTATTATAAGAATTTTAAAAAAGCAATGAGTGTCCAAAACAGGTTGTGTTATCTAATTAGGAAGTTAAATAAATTCGTATGTCAAGAGTTTATATTATATTTTCTAAGGATTTGTTATAAAACAGATTAGAAAAACGAGACATAAATAGTTTATTCCATTATTGCATTTTATAAATTCATAAACTAAATAATTTTTGTTTATTAATGATTGTGATTGAAGTGCTAAATTCATAAAAATATATTGATTATTTAAAATGTTCAATCTATCTTTAAGTTTTTACAATTTGGGGAGCCGGCTTCCTGGCACAGAGGTAGCGGGTCTTCCCCGTGATCTGGGTGTTCCGGGTTCGAGTCCCGGTTCGGACATGGTTGTTTTTCTGTGTTCTATCTGTGAGGCGTGTGAATGTGATCGTTGTCTGTTCCAGATCTAAATTATGATCTGTGAATGGATAAACGAAATGAATGAATGAAGTCAGCCCCGTAAAAAGGATTTGTGAACGTGTGTAAGCCAGATGTCAGGCTTCTGCCCTCGGGCGCTCAGGGGTTCATGCCCTCAGAAGCTACTGCACCCCTCTTTTCGTTGTAAAGAGGGAAAAGAGAACAGCAGCAATTGTATTATTAGAAAAGAAATGTACTGTTTTGCTGGATTTACAAATAAATAATTCATTTAAACCCATTTAATTTTGAATGTTCGAAAATAAAATGATAGTGCAAGTTTGGAGATGGAACAAAACGCTGTATTCCGATAATAATAATAATCTAAAGTCTCAATTTTTTAAAAAAATGTCTTTTCTTTTGTATTCAAAATTGGAAATATATAAATTTTCAGTTATTTTTAATTGAGATTTTTTTTTTTTAAAAAATAAAAACTTTTGAAATTCAGCATTCCAAAGCTTCTTTGAAATTTTTGTTTGAAATCAATTATCGTTAAAAAAAATTATTCCTGAAACCAAAATAATTTCATCTCTATCATTGATCATTTTGCATAATTAAAAATAACTTTTTAGAAGATATAAATACATTAAAACATTTGCCTTATTGATATTTTAAATTCAACTCTAACCAATCTTAGTTCAAGATGACACGCCTTAAAAATATTGCCCAATAGTTTGAAATATGGCGGTCAGTGTTAATACTAATGAAGCAATTCTTAAGAATCTTAAGAAACGAAGAAATACAGAAAGTTATTGTAAGTGATCAAAAGCTTACACAACAAAGCAAAATAAGATGCGAAGGTCAAATTTATGACGGAACCATTGTAAATTGTTCTTATATGATTTCTATATTTTTAATTTTTTTATTAGAAAAATGACAAAAAGACCACAAATACTAATCACAAGGAAATTTCGGCTTATTTTCGTTAGAATTCTCATTTTCTAGAATTACATTGCAAAAGACTGGAAAAGATTCGACATTGGTGTTAAAGGAAGAGAGTTTTTTTCGTATTTGGAATTTCTTTTAAATGTTTTTATTAGTTTGGAATTAAAGAACAAAAGAACATAGTTTGGAATTAAAGAACAAAAGAAAGTTAGTATACTCGCTTCTTTTGTTGCATTCAACCATCTTCATCAACCACAGATGAAAAATTAGTTTCCTTAAATGTAAGATTGCTTTTTAGCATGAAGGAATTATGACTATCTTCAAAATTGTAATTTGAATAGCTCTGAATCTTGATTGCAGTTTCAATTAGTTTAAAGTTAGCACCATTAGTTTAAAAGGCGAAATATTTTTATTTATTTCTGAAAAAATGAATTCAATTTAATTCATATGTCACAGAATATAATCACATTTATTTCATTCAATATTTATTACTATGAGAGGTCGAAGATTACTTCAAAACTACTTGTTTTCCTTGATTATTATCAAGTCAGATTATTATCATGCCGTTGGCGAAAAATTGAAATTTTATTATATGAATGAGCATCTTAAAAAATCAACTTTTATTGCATTTACTTTTATTGCAAAAAATCAGTTAATGACTACAGCAAATAAAACCTAGAAAAATGTCATTTTGAGAGCGTGATTAAACGAAATAAAATAAATAGGAAATGTGATATTTTTTAAACAATAAATGTGAAACAAAGTTTTTTTTATCGTTTGCAATGCTAAAGTGACTCATTCAATGAAACAATTAAAATGAATAAAAATATAATTTAACTTTGCACGAGCACGTGGTGCTCGGCCGTTCAAGAAATAATGTTCTGGCATGATATATTGAAATATGCATAATAGATTTCATTTTTAATCTTTTATTATTATTATTTTCGATCATAATCATGGTTAGTCATGCAAAAAAGACATTGATAATTTCTTCAAATTGCACAGCAAACTGAAAGACTGGTTTGACATCATGAAGAAAAATGAAATGCACATTTTCACGCTCTTGATTTTACATTATTATTAATTAAAAAATCATTTCTTCTAAGAAAAATCAGAGGCAAAATTTAATATCATATTTTAAATTAAAAAATAAATTTCAATTCGAATTAAGTGAAAGATTTTGACAATCTTTTAGAACAAATATCAGAAGGAAAAAATGAATCAGAACATGAATATTTCATTTTAATGTTAAAATACGAAATTGATAAGGTTACAGAAAACAAAATTTTAATTAAAAAAATATTTTACGATAACAGAATAAAATAAATTCTTTTACAATCGTTTTGAATAAATAAATTAATTAAAGCGTATTTTTATACAATTTCTTTTTATTTTATTTTAATTTGCTTTTTATTTATATGCCATGGCCAATTTAAAATAGATATATAAATTGGTGGACTTAAAACAATTAGTGCTATTAAAACATTTTGTTACATATGAATAAAAATTTTCATATTATGCCTTTTATTTTTATTAGAACGTTGATTTAATATTAAAGGATTTAAAATTAAGTGGTAGAGAAATAAGTATCATCTTTTATATCTTTTTCAGACATATTTCTATTCCATAAATTTTAATTTGTCCATTAAAAATGTGAAAAAAGATTCAATATTTAATTATAAATTGACATCACTACCAAAATAAAAATTACCGATTCTTCTAAATAAGAATTAAATATTTTGATACAAAAATATACAGAGATAAATACTAGTATTAGTTAACTGATTTTCGCGAGAAAAAAAAAACAAATCTATAAATAAATAATAAACTATGATATTTCTCAGTTAGCGTTATTTAATTTGTGTAATTAGCTTGAATTTGAAAACGATAAATTTTGGAATTTGTAAGTAGATAAATATTTATTTAATTTTATGTTTCTGAAAGCTTATTGATAAATCCGAGTTACTTACAGCAGAGTTATAAAAAAACTTTATAAATAATTATTTATTCCGTGACGCTGCAAATTTTGTAACTGATACTGTAAAAATAATGGTGGCTAAATTTAAAGAGTAGGCAATTCCTACGCCCCCTCCAGAAGAGTATTTTGAAACACTCCTACGCAATGAATAATGTTTTTAAATCTATTCTTCAAGAACTATATTAAGAATAACAAAAACTTATCATAACATGTTTATGAGAATGGGAAAAATACATGTTTTATTTCATGAAAAACGTTCGATTCTCCATTTTCAAGGCAGAATTCCAGGAAATTTTGGATTAAGATCAAGAAATTTCTGTTCACTTTTAATTTTTTAAATCAAAAATAAATAAATAAAATAAAAATTGAAACATTATTTTATTAGTAAAATTAAATTATTAGTAAATTTAATAAGTAAAAAAACAAAACTTCAACTTCCGAGTGATAAAAACAAATGCAATTTAAAAACTACAAAAGAATTAAGCTAATAGACCAATGGTTTTAGACTTACCTGAATATTTGTCATAAGCAGTGGGCATGTATTCTTTCGGGTACTCATTTGTTGTATACCCAATTACTAAACTCGTTTTACCTACAGCACCGTCTCCCACTAAAACACACTTCACTCGTTGAATACAATTGTCTGCAGAGGCAGGTGCTACATTAGAAGTTCCTTTTTCTATTAAGGTTGTCATTTTACTTTTTCGACCTCAGCCGTAGATCAGAACGTGTAAGCTCATTATTAAAAAATGGAGGTTCCGATGAGAACGTTTCAAACTAGCAAACAAATCAAGAGCCCTCCATTGTTTCTAAACACATTTTCTTCTAAACCGAGAGGTAGAACTCCAACGCACACAGGTAGTGAATAAGTCGGAAACGCATCCGAACGTGAATCTCTTACTGAAGATGAGTTTTACGCAACCGGTTTGTGACGTTCTCTTTTCTCCCCCCTCTCTTTTCGCGTTACGCCAGGTGTTCTTAAAGTGAGTCACCTTTAAAACCAGAATAAAAATAAATAAGTGAAGAAAATAAATAAAGAACAAAAAGTCTTTATGAATGATTTACGTCAACAGAGTGCAGTTATATTTGAAGCTGCCAGCAACGTAAGTCGCTTCAAATAAAAGGAAACATTTTAAATTCTTTTTCTCTCTAGTAATTTTTAAGAATGCTACATATCACGTTTAAACAAACTGGGTCATTAAACAATTGCAAGTTTTTCTTAAAATCAAAGCTGTATGCAATTCAATAAAACAATAATTTCATGAAAGCAGAATACTATGAGGGATAATGTGCTTGAACAATTTCTTATTTACTGACAAGTTTTCTACGTATCATTTTGAAAATTAACTTCAGAAAAAACTATTTAAAAAATTACGTTCTAGAAAAATCTTTAAAATACACAACTTTTAATTTAAAAAGATAGAAAAAAAGAAAGGATGCACCGTCAGGGATTAATTTCAAGAAAATTTTCATTAAATAAATGAATAAATTAATAATAAATAAATAAATAATTTAATAATAAATGAATTAATTACATAAATATTCAACTGTTTTTAGTAGATTAATTTTCACGAATTTTATATGCTCAATGACTGCCAAAAGATATTTTTCTACACAATTTTACTAATTATATCTATAGGATGAAAATAATTCTTAAGTGAATGTTAATTTAAGTTAATAATTCTTAAGTTAATGAATTAAGTTGATGTTTAACTACACGAAGGTAATTTTTAATTCAATTAAACAGAAAATCGAGAAAGAAATAACAAAGCATCAATAATTTCTAACCGAATGCAATAACACTTATTATTAATCCTGGCAAATAATTTTGATTAATCGAAAATTACTAAATTATAATTAATTATATTCTAATCTGGTAGAATAAACATTTTACATTGGACTTTTTATTTGATAAATGAAATTTCTAAACAATCTGGATATCCTGTACACCGTCCGGATAAAAGGTAGTTCGATTAGCTCAAAAAATCCGGTCAAATGGTAATTTTTTGAATATTTCATGCTCGTGGCGGATTACATCTAAAAAGCCGTGACACAGAAATGTCACACGAAAACGTGATATTTATTCTTTCATCTTTTTCATATGCATATAAATATTACTTATTCTATGTAATCAGAATCATATCCTCACGAACATATTAGTGCTTTCTAAAGTTTTTCTGTAATACCAGAACAATACCAGAGAGCACTAATCTATCGGAGTAGAATCTTAATAGCAAATATCTACGGCAGGATATTGAATCAATATTTTATATTAATTCAAAGGCAAAGTTGCAAAAAAAATCCTTTTTAAATTATCGTTTGGTTTTAATAAATTTGGATCCGATTTCGATAAATCTGAACTACTATGCTGAGATTTCGCCTGAAACTAGTTACATTTCAATTTTATTAATTTAATTACTGTTTGATTTTCTGACAGAAATAATTATAAATTGCTTTGACATCTTTCTGAAAAGAATGTTCATTCAAAATAATCTTCAAATCTAAAATAAGATAATGCTGAAATTTTTTTCTAGAGTTTTTATTACAAAAACTGTAATGTTTCCAAAATGATTGACATCTTAATGGGCAATATAAAATTTCGATACGTTAGATACGTTTGCATTTATTCAACTTCGATTTTATAGTTTTAATAAATACTTCTTTTGACCAATAATATTTTAGTTAGTTTATGTTTTTCGGAAATTGCTTTTGAAATGAAATAGCTTTTTTTAAAAAATAGAACGGGATCGAATAATATTCTTAGTTTCAATTAAAAAATATATTCCTCTAACAACACGATATCCATCGACTAAATTAAAAAAAAATTGCATTAATAGACAAGATAGAAGAAAAAAGTTTAAAATGAAATCTTATATGCATCTTTCAATGTATCATGTGAGAACGTAATTTCTTGAACGACCAATAATATTTTTATTCATTTTAATTTTTTCATTGAATGAGTAGCTTTAGTATAGCAAACGATCCAAAAAACTTTGGCATTTATAATTTTAAAAAATATTATATTTCCTACTTATTTCATTTCATATGATAACGTACTCAAAATGACATTTCTCTCGGTTTTATTTGCTGTAGTCATTAACTTTTTTTGACGGCACGTTATTAAAAGCTGATTTTTTGAGATGCTCGAGCAGATGATAAAATTTTTATTTTTCGCCTACAGAGTTTCGTTGCCGCTACAAACCTCTTCCGAAAAATAACATCCTGTTCTGAGATGATAATAAATGCTTCTTTTGACCAATAATCTTTTAATTAGTAAATGTTTTTTTAAAATTGCATTTGAAATGAAATAGCTTTTTTTAAATATATATATATAACGAAATCGAATAATATTCTTAGTTTCAATTAAAAAATATATCCCTGTAACAACATCATATCCATTGACTAAATTTTTTTAAAAAAAATGCATTAATAGACAAGATAAATAAAATACTTTAAAACAATTAAACTTATCAGCATCCTGGAAATGTTACATGCAGGACAGCTAAATACTAATTGGAGGATACATATCAAAGGTTAAAAATTATATTTGGACATTTTAAAACGCTCATGAATGAAAGAAACTCTTTAAAGACAGATATTCAATTCGACTCTGGTCGTCCGCCCGCTGATGTATTGTCGAATTGTGGGCAGAAAAGTGTGTGTGGTGATGCATTGTCGAATTGTGGACCCCAGGGATCGATATTACAAGGCTCTTAAATTCTGATAGAGATTCCATTATAGCCAAATTAAACAAACGGTAATACGAAACGTTCAGTGAAATAGGTGATGCAATTAAATTATTTCTTAATTAATTAGATTCATTAATAAATAACTAAATTAATGAACTTAACTAGCTTAGATATAAATTGAATGGAAATATTGGTCGCCAAAAGGTGGCTAATATTCACGATATTTAATCTCATATAGAAGTGCTCTTGAACTAATGGTATTAATGAAATTTATGTATTTAAAACAATTGACAAACCCAAAGAATTTGTTTTTCAGTCTCAGCCACTGATGTGATTTCGACATTTTTTTTTCTTTATATGAAAGCTCATGACTTCTAAATATGTCACCAACTATCGTTTGACGTCCCCCCCCTTCGCCTCCAGTCCATATATTTGAGAGAAATCTCAAAAATAATATTTCACTTTACACTCTCTATGAAGAAAATAAGTGACCCCAGCCACAACTATTATATCGATTTCGCTAATAGTTTTTTTCATACGGAAATTTTTGACTATTAGATAAGGCGTCGATGAAAATCCCATCACTGTATATATCAAAAGAAGCCTCATAAACCCTATTTCCCTGTATGTTCTCATTGGTTTTAACCTCGACATGATTTTCCAAATTCAACAACGAAACCTATTTCAACAATTAATTTCAGAGCTTCGCAATTTAATTATAAAGTTCTATTTTTTAATAAAATACAATTTAAAATAGCACTTTCTTTTGTTATAAGATGCATATAATAGTGGTAAACAGCAGATCGCCGAAATTGGCTAATATTCAAAATATATAACCAACTACTGCCGCCTGTAATGCTGAATGGAGTTAAATATAACCTCATGCACTGTGTCGTTATCAGATGCGAGATCTGCTTTGGTGTCTAGCAACTGAGTAAAGGTTGTTTTTATTCAATTCCTTCAACGCCAATTGAGTGTGTTCTGATTCATTTTCAACGGATACGAATTTGATTTTGTTTGGCCAAGTATAATTTTAGATCAATTATTTATATTAATAATTATTTAATAAAGTGGCTAAAATAAAATTTTTCTTTGTTGATCTAAATAGGAATTAACTTAATTTTTTATATATAAGTTGTTATTCTTTCATGTTTTACCTAATTATGGAATCGTAAATGTCATATTTTATTTACCTTTTTTTAGCTGGGTTGTATCAAAGTTTAAAAATAGAATTTGAGATTTGGACTAATCTGACAAGTTGTAAACACTACGAATAAAAAAAATTCCACTATATACATCAGTAATTTTTTTAACGGCATAAGAATATATTTCTACATGCTTTCTTTCGAATGGAAGTATTTTTGAAAACAAGAATTTTAAAAAAATGCGATGATGAAAGAAATGAATAAAATAATAAAGATGAAAGAAATTTGTTTACTATTTTGAGCAGAATCATAATTACCAAAGTAGTTGAAAGCCGGAAAGGGCAGTAGATTAGCAAAGAAACTTCGCCGAGAGTTCCAAATTGCGAAGACTACATAAAGCATCATCTTAACATTTTCGTAATTGTCTTGATTACCATCGTATAATTATATTTTTCAGGACATTTTGAATAAAAATTATTGTTATAGATTATAATTATATTACAAGAACAAATTTTTCGTATGTGTATAGAAATTTAGAAAAATAATTTCATTTCTGCCATGAAAGCGAAATTTAATATTTAAAGCACCAGCAAGTTTTTAAAAAGTGATTTGATTAACCAATGATTTAAACTAAATTTTTCAACAAAATGCATTTATATCATGAGAAAATAAAATCGATCACCCATCTCTGGGATTCTGATACACACAAGAACACTGACATATCACTTAGAGTTTAAATCTGCAACAATAAAGATGTTCAATGAAGCGTCTTTCTCGTGATCTGGGCGTCATGGGTTCGGGTCCCGGTTAGGGCATGGTTGTTTTTCTGTATACTGTAAAGAACTCGTCCCTTAAGAGACACATGTTTGAACATTGTTACTTCTGGCCAGCGGTGAGACGATTCTTTCCTTTGTAGCGCATTGTGTTTCTCCCGCTTTGATGTTACCCTTTGAACTTGAAGAGAGTCTAGATAATAGGCCACACATGCGGGTTACGGCCATTTGAAGAAGGAAACCGTGTCAAAACACCAAATGTAACTATTTCTTCTATGGACCACCCGAACTGGAATAAAGTTCCGATAATGAACAACACATGCGTTACGGCCCTTTGCAGAAAGAAGTACTGAAACCTCCATATGTGAATATTTCCCCTATTCTGAAGATTCTGTTAAGGGCATGAAGGAGTAGAAAATATTCCCACGGTTAACTGCTGACCATAGGGAATATTCCTGAAGAATTATTCGATGATCAGCATCTCCAGGGCGCTTATGCGAACCTAAGAGGCGGAGTTGGACCGAGGTTAAAATGGAAGGTTTTAAAAGGAAGAGACGACGAGGGAGCTGATACGACGAGGAGTGAGCTGAGCTGAAGAGCGGGACAGTTGAAGAGATACCACGTGATCTCGAATTTAATGATTAAATACCTACCGGAAGTAATCCGTAGATCTCTTGAGTTACTGCAGTAGCTGTATAAGCTAACAGTCTGTTAGTTTTCCCTTGTAATAATCGTGGAACTAATATCCCGGATGTAAATATTTCTCAGCATATTAACCTAGGGGACGTGTTGTCGTTTTTTGTTACTGTATAAAGCTGTAAATAAAACATTTGTGTTTAAATGCTACCCGTTTATTTGATTGACCAGAATCAAATCATTACAATACTATCTGTGAGGTGGGTGAATTCGCCCCCCCCCCCTATAAAAAGGGTCTGTACAAGCAAATGTGATGCATAGCTAAGTTGTACTCATGGTCCTAGTTGACGCTACTTCAAAACAAGAGATGCTCATTCGGCTTAAAATCTTTGGCGGCCGTCAGCGCGCTTATTCATGGCAAGTGTCATCAGTAACAATAACATAAAAAAACAATCAATA
Source organism: Argiope argentata (assembly GCA_026289955.1). Taxonomy (NCBI): domain Eukaryota; kingdom Metazoa; phylum Arthropoda; class Arachnida; order Araneae; family Araneidae; genus Argiope; species Argiope argentata. The sequence continues at coordinate 445,657 of JAOUZG010042400.1, forward strand.
AGATGAGTAATACTTAGAAGTAAAATTAAGATTTCAAGAAAAATCTTTAATATAATTTAATGATGCATCCAGATTCAATATAAAATAAAATTAGTAAGGAAAGGGAAGGATGTGTATCTTGTCACAAGATCCATTCATTGAATAGACTGCACTGAAACCAGTTGAATTCACAGAACTTCATCTTTTAAAATTCAGTTCACGTAAAATAATTTAATTGAAAAATGACTGATAAATGATTCTAAAGCAAGAGTAACATGAGAAGGAATTATGGGGCATTATTTTATAACAAACTCTAGTGTTGGATTTAAGCATTTTGCAATCATATGACTTATAAGACACCTTTAACAATAATAGATAAGTTTAATTTCCTATTAATTTTTAACCCAATAAACATAATTATTCACATTAATTATTATTTGGATTTTAGTGAAAATGCATTTGTTTTTATGTATTTACGTAAAACTATTTTTTTAAAAAAAATGATGCAGTTCTAGATAAAATATAACATTAAAGCCAATATAACATTAAAATTCGTCACAAAAGTCTGATAATAAAGTATAACATAACAAATTACTGAATAATATACAAGTATATAGGGTAGTTATAATTAAAGTGAACCCTATTTAGACCCCTGTAGAACCCATTCTGCCTTACGAATTTTGATAAACTTTATATTCATGGGGGGATATCTGAAATTTAACAACCAGTTCATACTTAACCATCAGGCAGAATAGTAGCACCAAAAGATGGACAGACAAAAAAAAATATGTCAGAATCATTAAAATTTCTGGAACAGAAGTTACAGAATAGGCTCAACGTGTTTTTCATTGATATCAACTACATGCTGAAAGCGCATTATAGATCGTTCAATAGTAGTGAGAAGAAACTCTTGACTGATTTCAGCAGCATGGCATGTAATGTCGGCTTTCAATTCGGATACTATTCGTTCTCAGATTCTGAAACCTTAAACGCTTTTGTGCATGCGTCAAGAAGAATTTATTTCATCAAAAGAGTGAATGGAAAGTTGAGAGAAATAGATGTTTACATTTAGCAATAATGGGAACTCAGATTATTCGCCAAAGTAGGAGGCGTAAAAACAATTCATGTTCCTTCAACGAATTGCCCGAGTCTAAAAGTGCCACTTTCAAAATTTTGAAACGAAGAGTACAGTCCTAATTCTTCCTCCATAAATACGGTCTTTAGGAACCGCAACCAGAAACCACCATGATTTAAGTTGGGTAAACAAGGAGGGAAAAGTTCTGAAGGTTACATGATGCTCATCAAAGTTAGCAAGAAGCAGTTCTTTTATTTGGCATCCAATGCAAGATGTTTCTTCATCTTGCATGAAAATAGTAGTCTGCAAATACTACCATTCCTTTAAGAAGTTGACTGCATTTTGCACTAATGGCAGAGTACATTGCATTCGTGGCAAGTTTTAAGACCTTGAAGAGCGAGTTTCAAAGAAAAACGGACTAAGAGTAAAATAAGCAATAAATCACACCATACAATAATGTAATTAGAATGTAGTGGTTGTTGGTATAGAGCATTAGGAAGTGAAGTACCCCATATGCGGCAATTTTAATTACTCACAGCTCTGCCTAAAGAAATGTGCGTCACATCTGAACACAGAATTTGCCAAGCGTCATCAACTTCCACTTCGCCAAAAATTGGCAAGCAAATTCATAGCGTGTTTGGAGATCTCGAGGTTGCAGCATTTGTACTACATGAATCTTTTAAGGATACTATTTTAAAATAAATCTCAGAATTTTTCATTCTGGCAACCACGAAATCGCCAACTCACATTACACCAATCAAGCACTTCCTGAAGAATAGCTGGTGGATCTTCCAATCACAGCAGTAGCTACTTTTTCGATAGTTTCATTCGTAACCGGTTTCTGCTCTCTTCCTGGTGTCATACCCAAGTCTCCAGTCACATCCATTTTCATAATCATCGTCTTCAAACTATTTTTTGATGTAGGCCCTTTTGGTACTTTTCTTGAACGACTATATCGTTACATGCTTTCCTTACATGTTTGCTTCCTAGCATGGATAGTGCCAACATAAAAGAAGACTGATTTAAGATCAGCCTTGTTGCATGCCGAGAGGCTAATCTCTGAGCTTGATAACAAACTTGGCTCCCATTTGGCGTCAAAAAGCAATAACTAGAAACTTCAAGAATTTTTATTCTCTGTCTAACAGAAATCAAAATACACCTTCAGTGGCCTAGAAGTTTCTCGGCCCACTTCCTGGGAACTATAAAAGGCAGGAAACTCTAAACTGCGAGTGTGAACCTGTACCCTAAAAACAAATATCACCAGAAGTCTGAACAAATTAATAATATTCCTACCCAAATAAATAATCCAAACAACTCTGCGCCTGAATTCAACAAAGTTTTTGAGTAAAAAATCAATTCAAAATACTTTAATATCCCAAATGCTCCATATATTATTAAAAAAAATTAAATTAACAATAAATGACCAAAACAGGATATGTCATCTAATTAGAAAGTTAAATAAATTCTTATGTCAAAGGGTTAAGAATTATTGTATATACAGTAATTTTAGAAAAAAAAAAAAAAAAAAAACTGAACTAAGTTAAAACTCGCAATTTCTTTATTTCTTTCTGGTGTACAGTAGTGATTACTAATATAGAAGCAAAACTGTCTGACACACAAAATATATTCAGACCCTATCAAATGAATCACACAGTGCTTTTTGATGTTGTGAACGCCAAATGAGATGGACATACATTGAACAGCTGGTTTCTTTTCTGAGAAAATGTTTAAAGTTTTTTTTTTTTTAAATAATTGGATCAATTATAATACAAACATATACAGAGATATTTCTGGTTATTTTTGCAATCAAGTGTTTTCAAATCATTAATGTATATAACAATCATTAACAGAGAAAAGTTCATATTATTTAAGTAAATACATTCAAAATAGAGATATTGTCAAAAAGATTTAACATAAAAGTATTTTTTAAAAAAAGCTACACAAAGCAAATAATTTTGACTAACAAGACAAATAACACTTAAAGACAAAACTTACAAGTAATAACACAGTTTTTCATAGGAGTATTAATATTTGAATAAAATAATACATTAACATATAATCTTTTGAAACAATTTTACTGAAAACAACCCATGGAAACTAACAGAGATTGGTTGTATCTCCAAAGATTTTTGCAAGGTGAAGAATCGATGCAAAGTAATGCAAAATTAAAGTCGACATTAATTTAGGAAATTTAAAAATGGGAAAAAATATCAAATAATTTTTTTAAAAAAATTATAATGCTTCTTATACATTTCTAATTATGTATACAACAAGAAATCTCTTTTGATTTTTAATAAAATGAAATCTAATAAACAAAATATGTTTATGAACATGAAACAGAATACTTTTAAACTATACATAAACAAATAATCCTTTAATAATTTTTTTGTTGCCTTTTTTTCTTAATTCACAACCTTTAATATCAATTTTAAAAGGTACTGACATTAAAAACAAATTATTTAACTATGTACTACTGCATTTAGGAAATTTTTATTAATTTCAGCTGCATGTTATTCAGATCAAATACTATGATAAAAAAAATTTCTTTTCAATATCTTTTTTAACCAGTTAACCCAATTTAAGTATTAAAAAAAATGGCATTTTAAATTTTATTTAGAACTTAAAAACAGTTCTTAACTTTTTTAATGTTTACATTTTAATTGAATAAAAAAATTATTCAATGAGCTTCTTTGCCTTGAAAAACCTTCTCAAATATAGAACTTGCCAGGTGGCGAGCGCAAGAAGAATGCACATAGAGAAGATACTGAAATAAAGCACTCTGGTATTTGTAGATTCTAAAAAGGTGGGAGAAAAAAACATTATTTGTATACTACTAATAAAATCAAGCATTTTAAAACTATGCATTGTAATAAGCACGTGCAAAATGTCTTGAAACAATATTTTACAAAGATTGAATATTAAATACCATTATTAAAATACGATACAATACAAAAAAGCAGTTTTACCATGTTTTATTATTTTATTGGATCATACTTGCAACTGGAAACTAATTTCAAAATGTACATATTGAAGTTATTTTAGTAAAAGATAGCACAGAAAAATCAAATTATGCAAAATTAATTATTGCATTATAAGAAGTATATTTTGCAATGAAATTAATAAATCAATTTTGTACAATAAGGGTTGTCCTGCTCTAATAACTCTGCCATTTGAAGAGAAAAATGACTTTGTATGCCCCTATAGAGGGTGCAGAGTATTGGGTATGCATGTGATATCAGATCCTACCAGATGCATGTGTGATAATGTGGGAGCGCATTTAAAGGCATTGTATGCATCATGGATGCCTCCAAACAGCATAATATGAAAGTACACAATTTTTAATAGTGAAAGTGCTAGTGAAATCTATCATTGAATGCAAAATAGGATGGCATGGATAGTAGTCACAAATTGGCATTCCAATGGTCTAGAAATTTTTACAATAGAAGAAACAATACTGACAACATGTCACAATCAGGTCAAGCAAATATGATAATTATCAAGAAAACAATTACAGATATGAACCTTCTTGTGAGAATTAATTAGCAAATCACCACTCAAAAAATAATGGTGGAAATGCGTATCAGCAAAGGAAGTGTTTACAAAATTCTACAGGAAAAGTTACAATACCAAAAGGTTTGCAAACAATGTATACTGAAACATTTGATAGAGCAGAAGATTCATTGCATGTCTGTTTCCATGCAACATCTTATTCAGAACCACAAAATTGGGCACCAATTTCTTTCAAGGATCTTTACCAATGATGACCACCATGGTACCATCACTTTGATTCAGCCACCAATAGCATGAGCATGGAATGGTAATACTCTTCATTCCCATGACCACAGAAGGCTCACTCATCAGTTAGAGTAGGTAAAATCATGTTAATGCGCTTATTCAAGATCGATGGTTCACTACTTTTGGAATGGTTACCTATATATACGACTGACACTGTGTGCAATGCATGAACGAAAAAGAACACCAAGAAACCACCAACTATGTGGGGCTTTATTCTTGCCTGAGGATTCTCATCTTCAGGTGGTTATGGTATGTCAACAATGATACGGCAATTCTGCAGAGAAATTCTCGAACACTGCCTTACAGCCCAGATCTCTTACCGCAAGACTACCACTTCTTCTATCAACTAAAAGAAGCTCTGAAGAAATGGTGATTTTTCAATGATAAAGAGCTAAAAGTTACCACTGAAAAATTCCAAAACCAACCTCGGATATTTCTCACACTGGGTATCCATCATCTCATGACTTGCTCAGACACTTATATCCACCTACAAAGTGACTGTCTAGTCTGTATTACTTCTTTCCTTTGTACACTAATTTATAATAATATCATTAACTCATGTATTAAACTGATTACAGTACCACTTTCATTTGGGTAACATTTATAAAAACCAAAATTTCAAATGTAAAATCTGAAATAGTGATATCAAATTCATATATTGGTATTTGTTTCTAAACTGCATTTAACTAACAGAATACTTTTTTTTAGTGGATACTTATTCCTTTCTTTATAGATGCATGTGACAATAATATAAATAAAAAAAGATTAATGCTATGACACAATCCATTCCTTTATTGGCAATTACCAATACTGCTGAATAATTTCAACATAAAGAATAAGAAATATTATTAAAAACATAACTTTTTAACATTAGGTTCTTAGTTATTAAGTCACTGATATGCATTAAGTAATTAAATGCAAATTTTTATTTTATTATTATATGATTGATTGATTCAATCTTCTAGAATAATACCTTCTCCAACCTTTAAGTTTCATGAAAAGTTGAAAACACACTGTGTTATGTGTAAATGCATCAAAAGTAGCTCATAACTATTAATTCAGAGTCACTGATATTAAATTTGTCATCCTTAAAAAAATTAATAAAAATTGTGGCTGGACACATGTTAAAAAATACTATGAAATTTCAGATTTTAAAATAAGAAGAAAATAATATGTACCATTTGTATCACGCATTTCAGCTTCACGTTGTCGCATGTAAGCAAAATCCTTCACAATAGATTCTGATAAATCTTCCAATTTCTGAAGTTCAACTTCTAATGGTTTCAATCGGCCAACTTCTGCAATCTATAATTCAGAATGAAGACATTTTAATAATGTAAAATTCATTAAGAAAAGCTGGATGGATTTGAATACAAAAATTAAAATAAGTTTCATTATTTCAAGTAAAATTTCAAGAACAACCTGCATACAGCAACTCCAATTAATATAAAGATGATGAGAAATAAAGATTTTAATCAGGCAGACTTAAAATTGTTATTAATTTTTTTTATAATACTGCTTTGTGATTGGTCAAGAATCAGCTGAAGTTTGTAATAGAATATGCAATCTGTGCAATACATATTGTAAACTGGAGCAACTTTGCATGCTTAGAAATAAATGGTGTTTTATTCCCTAGTAAACAATAGTTAAAGCAAGATCAATTCCTGACAGACTAAAAAAAAATCCCTCACATTTATTTAAAATTTTCAAGACAAATGCAAGGTAATTTATCTTTTTAAAATTTTGATTTGTAATTTAATTTTAATATGTACCCACTTTCTAAAACATAATTGAACAAAATTATATTCTAATGTTAAAATAATTCAGTTAATTTTAGAAAAGTGAAACCCAAATAAAAGTTATTAAAAATTATTTAAATATAATTTCACATTACTTTCAACCAAAAAAAAAAATGTAAACATTTATTTCAAATAGTATGCTAGATTATCAAATATTAATTTTTCTAGGCTTGAAAAAGAACGTCTTATTTTAAAGAAATCCTTTTCAAGTGCCATTTCAAATAATGGAATAAAAAATAAGTATTTCTTTTTAATGAATATCAATATCATTAGTAGTATATTTACCCTGTTCCCCCGCATTCCTTTGACAATTTCAGAGTGGAAATCTGTTCAATTTCTCCACCCCATTTTTGTTCAAAACCCATTCAATGTTATTCTGAAACACTTATCAGTTTTATAACCCACTGTTTTGCAATCATAATTAAGGTCCCTAAACAAAATATTTTTTTAATACTTAAATATTTCTAATTCATATTTATGTGGGAAAGTTCATAATTTCCCAGAGTTATATCTGAGAAATAAAGTTATTCAATCATAAAAAGGCAAAGAAATAACCTGTAATTGATTTTTCTTTTATTCAATTCCTACTATTAGCTCACTATTACTATTTATATCTACATAAATAAAAATGAATCGCCAAATGCGTTGCTAAGCGCAAACTAGAGAACGGCTCGACCAATTCAGTTAATTTTTTTAAAAAAATATTTTTTTTAAGACACAAGGAAGATTCTTATGGAGAGAAAAAAAAACGAGAAAACTGTAAGGAAAATAGGTAAAACGGCACTTTTCTTACTTTCCCGCCAAAAATCTTCATTTCTCCCCCCCCACTAAATGAGTAAGATTGCAGGAAGTAATAAATTTGCATTTGTTAAAAAAGAAATGCGTGAAGTCAGTTGGTTTTCCCCATTTAAAAATGAAAGAACAAAAATAATTGCTTTATGCAGCTTATACAGATTAAAAACTTGTTTTTCCAAATGGATGCGAATATCCTTTTGTTCATTTTTATTTCATGGTGTTTCAATTTTTCAAGTTTCTATTGATTGTGTTCTAATATAAAGTTGTTTTATTGTTGTTCTTAAAGATATAAATTCTTTTTTATACATAAGTGCAGCATGAAGAGCTCCTAAAGTGTTTATTTTATTCTTGAAAAGATTTATGTATTATTTAAACATTTTAAGGATTTATGTGTATTTAAACATTTATAACCTTAAAACAATAGTATGAAATAAACATTTTATAGCTAACAATGCATTTTGAGACTAGAATATTTTGATTCAAATTAAAATATTCTAATTTTTTCAAAATATTATGTCATTTTCTAGTTCTTTAAAGTAGTCAAAACCTTGTTATGGCTAAGTTAATGATAGAGTCATTTTATTTCAGTAGAGAAAATAAGAATTTCTTAAAAAAATTATTCAAACAAATTAAAAAATATTAAAAACGAATTAGATAAGTATATATAAAAAAATACTCACACTATCATAGCTCTTTGCTTCAACACCATGTTTCAAAGATAAAGTAACTTCTTGCTCCTGTGTTCTTTGGCCTGTAATTGAAGTAAGGTTATATTTAAAATAGTAGATATTTAAAAATAGATGGTATATAATGCATCAAAATACAGTGTACTTTCAAGTATCTGGTCTAATATGGTGGAGGGCAAACCGATTAACAAAAAGATTGAGAGGCCGGAGTTCTATTAATTCACTTCTTTACACACCAATATCAGAAGACAAAATTTTTATACCAAAACTCATGGTCATAATATGTATTTTCTCACTTCTTATTGCACATTAAGCCCTCTATTTATCTCAAGCCACATAGAAAGTGACCACAGTCTGATTAATCATAGAAGCAGTTGTCGATAATATGTTAAGTTAAAGTAGAAGGCTCTGTACTGATAGTTTATATAATGTAAAAAAAAAATTATTAAAAGGCATGTTAAATGATTATGTTCACTTTTAACGTAAATTCTCTAATGATTAATTTAAATGTAGGAAATATAAAGAAAACTTTAACAAAATCTTTGGCCTAATTATTACGGAAATTGACTAGCACTGATTTTATTTTTTTATTGATAATTGATTATACAGATAAGAATCAAAATTTAGCTTTTAGTTTTTGATAAAATCATTGACTGATGACTGCTTCTGCATATTAGTTTGTAAAAGATGCCAGCTTTCAATGCCTTGCAAAGTAACCAATACAACTTGCCTTCCTCATTTAATGATAAAAGAAAACTAGGCAAGATAGTCACAAAATGAATACTTGGGAGTGTATAGCAAGACTATATTTATCATGTAAAATTTTTACACAGAAATTATATTTTATAAATTTTTTTTAAATCTTAGCACATGTAGATCAAAGAAGTGAGTACCTAGCCCTAAACAAATAAATAATAATAGCAGAATATACAGTATATCATTAAAAGAATTAATTGATAAATACCAGCAGGAGCTTTTGAAACAAAACAAGCCTCAAAGACATCATAATCATCTGTCACAAAAGCAAATTTTCCTTTATCTACATTTTCCCTTGATACCAAGATGTGCCCTTTTGTATCTGTAACCTAAAAATAACAATTCAAGTTATATAATTAGCTGGTAAAATAATAATCCAATTTACAAAATTAACAGGTTTCTACGAAAATGTGAATGGATTTAAAAAATTCAATTAGTATCAATGTATTTACTTCTAATATGAAATGTTTAGAATTTTGATGCAATATAATAAATGCTTAAAAAATAAAAAAAATTATAAAAAATTAGAATAGTTTTTAAATTACTTCTAAGAATCAAATAACATTTAGAAATAATTTATAAGTACAGTGGTAAAACTGTTTATTCTACATAGAAATAATTTTGTGATACAGAAAAAAATTTCAAAGAGATATTAAAACATAAACAAAATAGACAATGAAAACATTTTGCAAAATTTGATTTAATCAGATGCAGAATTTAAAAATTACCATCAAAATTCTGATGCAACTGAAAAGACAATTAGAAATTGAATAAAATGTTGTTTACAGTACTCTAAAAGAATAAAGGTAGTTAATATGGTTCTGCCATAGAAACAAACACTATTAACAAAATATACCTTATACTCTTTTAACGGGCACAAGTGAAAAATTGCCAGATAATGTCGAATTCTGCCATAGAATTCTTATGACTGTTCTGTCATTTGATTCGCGACTTGGCTTGCATATGGTTCACAGTTGGAGACATTTGTGCCCAGTTAATGGAAAAGTACTGCTATAGGACAAACAAAAACAAATTCCCTATCTTTGAAACAAAAACAATAATTTTTCAAACTATCTTTAGTCTAGCATGCAACATTTAAAGATTCTATATCAAATTTTTTTAAGTCTCAAGTTGTTTTATAACTTTCAAGATTTGTTTAACTCATTTAGTTACATTTAAAGATTGTTTTGAAGCTATATAAAATTTGTTATAAGCAAGATTTTATAATTTTAAAGCTTGGTTAGATGATAATGGTAACTATCTTTATTTCTCCTAACTACATTAAAATTAATGTTTTGATCTTGCCAATTATACTCATGTTTATAAGAGATTTTTGGCAGGAATTACAAGATGCTGAAATCAAAAACTTGTAACCAATTAATCCTGATCTCAATTGCATTTTAGAAGATAATTTGGTACTTTTCCATTAGATGGGAAGCAACGAAAATTATCAAAGTATTTTGGCAGAATTCTACAATAATAAGTTTTTTACCGCCACTAAGCGAATGGAAAAGTGTCGATAATTTTACTATCCACATTACATTTTACGCATCATAAACAATCAAAACCCTAACTTTTAAAATCATGTTTGTTAAAATATTTGACAGAGATATAGAATTTGCAAGGTAACTATTAAATGTGGTTTTTTTAATAAAACTATAACTGTTAACAATAACTTTCAACTGTAAGCAATGCTCAACATATGTTTTATTTAGGGTAATGGTTATTTTTGAGCAGCTGATAAAATAAATGAAGTTTTAATCACAATGCAATCTCAGTATTTAAAAATGCAATCCAATTTTTAAAGGCAATTGGATTTGTATCTACATTTATACATACCTACATATGTAAAAAAAAAAAAAAATCTTTAAAAGAACTCAGCTAACTAATGCATCTTTTAGAGGCCGTGAAAGTATTAGAAATTCAATTTTGCTGAACATTTTATGACTATAGTATGGATATTCCAGACGTAGGAATGAAAAGAATGTAACGAAACAGCACTTTTCTAACCGGGTAGCCCCATGTTTACTTGGCCCATTAAAGGATAACACACTTTTTCTTTTCGATTTAAAAATATACTCTTCAGACTGAGATAGAACAGAAAAATCAAAACTAACCAATAAATCAGTCTTTTGGCCAGGCGCATCGCTTAATTCGTACTCGCCACTGACCAGCACACCTTTATGGATTTCTTCTTTTAAACACCGTCTGCTATTAGCGGGTAATCGAAACATCAAACTATTTACAGCTACAACACTACATATTAAAATGAAAATCTGGTGATATGCAAACATCATGAATACAATTTTGAAAATAAATAACAATCCTTAAATATATTTTGATTATAAAGAACAAAATACACCATAAAATCACAAATTAGACGTGGCATACGCAAATTGAAACAAGCAAAGTATGTTCAACACCGATGATGGCATTTTTGGTCATAAAGTTGAGAAAGAAAAGGAGCTGCTTCAGCTGAATATTATTCATTTTTTGACATATTTTGATATGAATGGTATCTGATTATAAATAATTCAAAAAGTATAAATAAGAAAAAAATTTATTTCTGAATCATTTTAAATCTGATATTAACCAAATATATATCATAAATAAGAAAAGAAAAATAATTTTGCGTAAATTTTAAAAGATAAAAGTCATTAAGTTAACATTTACTAACTGAATTAAACTATGATAGTAAATAAAATTTCATGAAATCAATTAAGGTTATCATTTATAAAAACGACAATTTAATTTTTTTTATTGCCTTTAAATATGATGTGTTACTAAATCACAGATGAAAGCGCCTTCACTAGCGATTGTATTGTATCGGAACTGTGTAGTCGTAAACTGGCCGAAAACCTCGCCCGTCTGAACCGATGCGTTAAGTAGTGGACTAGTCATTGACATTGAAGAGGTTAAAACAATCCAAAAAATATGATCAGAACTATATTTACTAGCAATAAACAGTTTTGGAAAATCGAGAACAATGTGTGAACTGCATTTAACAAATGAATATCAGTTTTGATGGATAAATGCAGCACAGGTATGATTTAACTTGTTCGGCTACCGTACTTACCTTCTCTTGTTTGTTGTTTGGATTATTTATATATGTGCATATATTTTAATATTAGGTACAAAACAGATGTTGACTATTACTGTCACGTTGATTTGGGTTATTCTTTATATTTTATTTGCTATAACTACATTACTTGTCTTGAAATTTAGTGACAGCTTATAATTCTGCTTTCTGTAATCGCAGAAGGCGTGTTTTTTTATTCACAGATTGTTTTCTCATTGTGAAATAAATATTTCTGGAATCGCTTTTTAAAATTTATTGTTTAAATTCTTCTCTAATAGCTATTTGCGTAATCAATGAAGCTAAAATATAAATATCAAATTTTGTTATGTTTTTGTTTATCAGTAGTATTTACTTATGGTGTATCGAAACTATTCGTATCATAGTGGTGTTGTGAATATATATTTATCTGAAGTTAATCCTTTCAATAATATAAGTAAATTTATCTGTGAATATTATTATTTGAGGAATTAATGTAGTTAATTTTGAATATCCGCCCATTTAATATATATTATATTTATTCCTTATAGTGATTTAAAAACTTGAATGAAGATTATCTTAATTTGTAAATTCATTTGTCTGAATAGATTAATGCTTTTTTGCTGTACTGTTTATGGTTCTTTGTAGATATAATTAATCAATTTTTTTATCATGTACCCTGATGAGCATTAGGAATGGGAAATATTTGAATAGTGATAAGAAATTCTTGTATATAATTTGTTATTTGTTGAAATTTAATTTTTTAGGTGTATAAATTATATATCTGTGATAAAGAATCAAAGTAATAAAAGCATGTCATATGTTTTTTCCAACTTTTAAACTGTGAAACTTGTGTCTCAACTGGTATATTGTTTTGGTTTGATTCAAGTCAGTAATATTTTGATTAAATAAAATCCTTAAGTTAATAGTTATTTATTATGCTAATTACTTAAAAGAAAAATTAAAGATAAAAATTCTTTACAATTATTTGAAGTTAAATATTAAAAATGAAATTCTAAATACATAAAAGTTTGTTCCATGAATTGCGCATGTTAGAGATTAAAGGAGGGCAAGATGCAATATTTCAGAAATTAAATTTTTAATTCCTATTTCACTGCATTGAGCTTTATTTTAAAGTTATAAACCATATCCATAATGCATGTTTATATAAATATTTTATTAATGTGACCATTAAAATTTGATAGGAGTCATTCCTCTTTCACTCTCCTAAATGCTAAAAATAATTCTCTTATTCTGTATTAGTATATTTTAATTCTTGATATAGGTTATCTAAGCATATTTTAAGTTGTCTTTTTTTTTTTTGCTGTGTTTTTAATTTTTGACACTGAGAATTTATGATTATACCTATTCAAGTTTCATGCTATATTTTTTTCCCTAAAAATATTTGGTGTGACAAAGACAAATATGACTTGAAACAAAAGATTTTTTTTCCATCCCTTTTTAAATAACATTAAACATTGTAATAAATTTACTAGTACTTCATTTTCTCAGTATTCCTCAAGACTGTTTCCCCTTGTAGTTATAGCCTTCCATCTCTAAGCTATTTCAATTAACAATATGTCCTTAATATGATCTTTTTAATATTGTTATGATACTTTGGAACTGAGATTAAATAGTATGTTGGAAGAATGGTATAAAGTTGACTTACATTTTTATTAATAATAAAAGCAAATTTTGAAGTCCTTAAGAAGTTTAATAATGGCAACAGGGGACAATGGAGGCATTTACCTGTATGGTAATAGTGAGAACATTGGATTTTCTACTACATAATCATTATAATCATCAGAAGAATTGAACACTGTTCAATAATCAGATTTGAACTTGCTAATATTTATAAGCACTTTTTCTGTATTAACACTATTATTAGATTGAATTAAACATTTGTGCCTTTCTGATTGGATGAATATGGAGGAAGCACAAACTTTGATAGGTGGAGTCTTTTCTCTTAGTTATCCTTACTCCAGCCAATTTCAATGGATTGAATCCTATATTCATTGCTGATTGGTAGTGAGCTTGTTGATGTCTTGACCTGATTGCTTACATTAAAATATCTTTAACTGAAAAGTTGAAATAAATAAGCTTTGGAAAACTTATCCAAGCACTCTACTTAGCTAGAGTTTCAAGAGAGTCTCTTCAATTCAAAAATAAATTTACTAAAAAAAAAAAGCAGAATGACAAGATTTATTAGCGGACACACCTGTGAATTTACTTTCAAGTTTCTTCAAAAGAGAGAGAGAGAAAGGAGGCTTTATTTCCGGCTTATGCTCCTGAATAAATTCTTAGCTTGTGCCGGTTTCTTCAAAAGTTTGGTATAAAGCTAGCTGGATACACCCTTACTCTTTCTTGATGATTTGAATTCAACATTTGAAAAATTCAATTTTTTCTGACATTCTTTAGTAAAGTTAATTACTAGCAGCAACAATAACATAAAGGCAAATGTATATTTATTATCTTTTGGTATTTTAAAATGCAAATCATTCTATGTAAAATTATTAAATTTATCTCTTTTATATTTTAAAGGATATAAATGTGCTGTTTGGTGTGATTTTTTAAAGTTTTAATTTAAAAAATATATTTTTTATTTTTGCGTAGGATATTAAAATTTTATTACATGTTAAACAATTTTCTATTAAGATAAAGAAAATCATCTATAAATTATTATATAGACTATAAATGTATGGCAGTTTTTGTGGAGCATTTTATATTATTGCTAATTAATAGATTTATCTTCCTGCCATCACAAATATAAAAAATATCTATTAATTTCCACATTCAAAAAGTAAATAGTGACATCCAGGTTTATCTTCTTTAATTGTAAAGCATTAGAGGTTGTGATCCACTGAGACCATTTGTTCTCGACAAAAATCCCATTATTGGTGTAATGTATTTGAAAAATTCTATTCAAGATAATGAACTATTCCAAGACCTTTGTAAACTTAATGTAACTGTTGAAACAAGTTTGAATATGTTATTGATTATTTTGGATAAACTTGATAGGGAATAAACTTGTTGCATTCTGCAGATATAAGTAAAAATGGTCAAAATCAATGTTAGAAAAGTATTCTGCATCTGTGACTTGGATCGAGAAAATTTAACAAATTTTCTCATTTTTGTATTCATAGATAAGAATTAGCATGTAAATATATTCCTGCTGAATTAACTATTATCTAAAAGTTATAAATTTTATAATATTGTTTGCTGCAAAATTCCATCGTCAATTTCTTGTCCCTCATGAGGATTTTTGAATGCTTGTGTTTCATTGTTACTTCACTCTACTGTTAGGTGGCTGTACTAAGATAACACTTCAGCATGATTGTTTAGATCTAAGATCTGAAGTCCATGTTTTTTCTTGTAATGCTTGATCATTTTATTAGTCTTCTAAGACATTTGGTAGATATTCTGTGGCTGCAAAAGCTTGCATACTTAACTGGAATCATTTATAAATTAAATGAATTAAAATTATTATTACAAGTTGCTGGTGTGATAAGAAAATTCATTTTCAAATATGCTGTTTGCAAATATATAAGTATGGATATTTCAATTTCTCGGCTTTTTTTTTTAATCAGAAAATACATTTTTTTTTGTTGCTATCATTTAAGTTTTGTATTAATGTTTGCATCAGGATGTTTTGTTATTATAACTTTGTTTCCTATTATGAATTGTTGTGTAACATGAAAAATAAGTTTTCTGCCAAATTTTTTAACTTTCTTTCTTGTTACTAACAGCAACAGAAGGAGGTTTGTCAATTTTTTTGCAAATTTTATAATGGGCTTACAAAGAAAAGATTGGGAACTCCTTCTAACTCAGTAGTTCCTTAGTGTGAGCTTAACCTTTTAATTTTACCACATTCAAGTCATTAAAACCCATATTTCAAACAACAGTTATTTTTAATTTCAGTCATTACTCTAGATTATGATAAAACTTGTTTTAAATTAGCTTAATTTTTAAAAATTTTTATATAAGGTATTGTGTATTGTCCATCTTATTTATTGATTTAAGAGTTTATTTAAAGGAAATTTGTATGTAATCAAGTGAATTAAAATTTAAGTATTATTAGCTGAATTATTTTCCTTGCAATTCAGCTTCAAATATTTATTTCTGATTAATCTCATGCCTTGTAAATGTATAAGATAAGCAAATAATATGACAAAATATTAGTATATCTTTAAATTTCTTTTAATATTTTGTTATTGATTTGTTTCGTTTTCAGTTGATTAAATGTTCTCTTTTTGATTGAAGAAATATAAAAATGAAATGTAAATTTTTTTACTATAGATAGTAATTTTATTTGTGTGTTGCCACAAATCTTTCCAATAAAATAAAAGCTTTACTTTTTATTGTCACAAAATATTAATACTGAGCATCATGTTAATAAGCTATTATTTTGAATATTTTAAATTTATGTTTCATAACCATTTGGTTTGGTATATGTAAACATTTTTTTAATTCTTTTATTTGAACGATTTTTTTCCCTAAGTTATTATCATTTTTCAGATGCTGAATTTGATTCATATTGGGATTATGAAGCCAAGAACAAAAATAGAAATAGAATAAGAGTTGGAAGGCAATATCAAGCCACTATACCTCCACTTTTAAAACCAGGTATTTATATAAAGCTTTTATAAAAAATATATTATGAATTATATTACAGGATAATTAGATTTCTAGACTTTGGTATATAATATTACTTTTACAATTACAATTATCTTATCCGTAGTGTCATGAATATAATTTATTTATGAATAAATCCGTTATGAGATTGCAAAACACGCTTAGTTTTGTATTTTTTAATAGAAATAGATAATTTTTCTTAAATGCAAGTTTTAAGAATATAAACATTAAATAATAATATTTATTAAACTTTATATAAACATATTTAAGATAAATTATTATATCTGTTGCCAAAAATGGGAGAAGTGTAGTTTAATTTTTTTCCCCCTTTCAACTCAAATTAGTATAAATTTCTTAATTATACCAGTAATTTGAATTTATTTCTTTTGATTAAATGAATGATTATATTCTTTATTCTGCTATATGTAGGTCAGAAAGATGGAAGAAAAAGTGAGGAATTGGAGACTTTAAAATGGAAGCCAGATCAGTTAAGTGACCAAGCACTTGAGGAGTATTTGTCTATGGCCAAGTTAGTTTTTTCTGTATTTTCTCTTAGATATATTTTTTTCTTTTTTCTCTATGTATTTGTTGAGGAAAATTTATTTAAAAAAATGTGTATTTATTTCTTAAAAGTAGAGTAAAGTAAGTATTTATTGTATCATAGCTAATAAAGTTTTTAATTAGTAAAGTGTAATACATTGTATAGGGGCTAAAAAGGAAATTTTCTTTTTATCTCACATTTATATATGCATAATTTTTGTCCCACTGTTCAAGAATGACATGTCATAATGTTTTTATTCACCCATTTCTTTTAGGGGCATTGGATTATTTTCAAAATCTTTAGATAGCCCTAAATCTTCTGAAAAATCAGACAACTCTTTGCAGTCAGCCATTAAAGGATTGGTATGCAATTATATTTCTTAAATTGTGTAGCATATGTATGTGTTTCGAAATTTACTTTGTTTAAAAAAGGATATATGTATGTGTTTCGTGCAATGAATTGAAATTTACTTTGTTTAAAAAATGATAAAAGGCAGATGACATCTAAAAAATCATTGCATGTGATGATTATTTTACTGAAAGTTTTTAAGAATATAACATATATTTTAAAGATTATTTTATATATATTTTTAATAACCAGAAAGCATATTAGTTTCTGAATTATAAATATATTACATTAGATATGATTTTTGGTGTAATGGATGTTATTGTATAAAAAATGGGTAAATATCGTTGTTTTAACTAACAATTTCATTCTGTTGCCTTGAAAAGTTCTTTATTAATAACTCTGTGAATTATATTTCTAAAAAAGAAAGGAAAGAAAAAAAAAACAATTTTCTTATTTATTTATTTGTGTTTTATATTTCACTGGATTCCACTGAAGAAGTCAAATTTAACAATATTAAATTAAGGGATTTCAGGGGGGGTGTATATGAGTAACAAAAATGGAAATATTGTTTGTAATTTGTTGTATTTGCAATCTTAAGAATTAAAAAAAATAATTTTTATATTGTTGTAAAGTGAAACTATGTAGAATGGGCAATGCCAGATAATGGTGCCCTCATCATCTGATTTCAATTCAATATAATGAAATCTATTTTAAAATAGCCCTTATTATGCTTCAACACAGAATATTGAGTTTAACACATTCGCTGCCACCAAAATTTATATATCCATCCTCAGAAGCCGAATTTAAAAAAAAGTGTTTTAATGATTAAAAACGTTCCTAATATTTTAATAGTAAAGCCAGAAAAAAAGAAAAACCTTTTATTTTCGTGTTTAGTAAAAATAATGCTTCACTAACGTGCCACAAAAACCTCATCGTTCAACCTCCAAATCGGAACTAAAACCAAAGCAGTTTACTTATCATACTCGATTATCGCCCCAGAGCGTCACCGGCATGGGAGGTAGCGCCATGCTGATGCGCCAGCGTGTCAGTGGCAGCGAATGTGTTAAATGGTTTCATTAAATTACTTTAAATACTGTTCAAATAATTCATTGAAAATAGAATATTTTCCTAATATTATGATGATTTGCATTTTGACTACCGGTGACATTAATTCTGTATTTTATTAATTTTTTTATAGTCTGAATTCGTCACATCACATCATCCTTGCCACCATGATGATGGTTGCAAAGTAGCTCAACCATCTTCATCTGGTGAATCCTCTTCAAAATCATCTGCAACAAATGATTGGTCTCCTTCTGAAGCTCAACTGTTTGCTCAAGCTCTAGAAGCATGTGGAAAAAATTTTAGTGCAATTAAAAAAGAATATGTAAGTATTCTGTTTTATTTATGTTAAAACCCTTTCGGTTGTGTTAATTTAATTGGTGTTATTCAAATGATGTTCACCTCTATACATTAATTTATTTAATGTTAACTATTATGCATTTTTCAAGAAATGATTAAAAACTTGTAATATATTAAAATATCTGTTTTCATGCTGATCAGAACTCTTGGCTTTAGAACTGAAATGAATTGCCTTTCAACTATATTCACTTATAATATCCAATCTGATTAAGAACTCTTAGTGAATAAGAAAAATAGATTTTGATTATTATAAATATTATAATCTTGAAAACATACATAAAGAAGAGGAGTATAGCATTGTAAAAAGTGGAGAATAGATTATTTATATTTCACATAAAACAAAGGCATATTGCTTCGTTAAAATTTCCTAAAATATTCATGAAATAATATTTTAAATACTCTTCTGACATTATTTTCAATAATTTTTTCATTATTTTTGTTTTTTAGGTTATGATTACCCTAAATAGATGTTAGTCAAAATTCTCAAAGCTTAAAATTTTTGTTGGAACTTTAGTAACATCAAGTTTTATAGGAAACATAATGTATTATATATACTGATAATTCTTTAGAGAAAGAAATTACTTTCTTTATTTCCATTGACTGTTTTAAATGCTGTTCAGTTATAAATAATTATGTTCTGTTTTTTTAACAGTTACCTTGGAAGCCTATTAAAAGCATAATAGAATACTATTATGAAGGTAAAAATGAAAAAACAGAAGCTTTGGAAGGAGAATCTTCTAGTAAATTTTCACCGAAGAAAGAAGAGGTGGAGGAGGAAACACTTAGTGTCGCTTGTCCTAAAGAGGAGAAGGTATAATCATATAAATTTTGAAATCAGAGAAAAAACATTTTATTACATATAAATAATTTAGCATTAATTATTTAATTTTTGAAAACATTTTCAAATTATTATTATTATTTAAATATTATTGCTTATGTATTTTTTTTTCAGTTTAAAAAAATATATGTTGTCTAATTTAAGATTTTCATTAAAAAAATGAGAATCTATTGTTCAAGGGTTTAAATTAGGTCTTCATAAAATATAACCCCTGTCACAAATAGAATTGTATGCATAAATGTTTTAGTTATTAAAAGTTGGTAATATTTACATTTGTCACCTTTTCAGTTATTTAAAAGAGTAAAGCAAATGGAAGAACTACTTTTATTTCAAACATTATATTAAATCTTATTTACTAACTTTTCTCGGCAATCTACTGATTTGCGAGGGGTATTGGTTTTGTTTAATTTTAGTTAAATCTCTTATGTATGTCTTTATGTTCATTATCACCTCAACAAAATCTACTTGTTAAATATTTGATAAAACAGTGACAATGACTTGAATTTTTTTAAATAGTGATAAAATTTTTCAATTACTAATAAAAATTAGGAAAAATTTGCTGTCCACATAAATTTGCATCGTTAAAAATACATTTTTAACTTTTATTTTAAATTTTAAAACATTAATCAGTTTTGTAAAATATTTTTAATAGTTATTGTAGAAGAAAGGCTTTTTTTTTTTTTTAAGCTAACTGAACTTTAAAAATAAATTGCTTTGAAATGCGCACTATCACCCCTTTAAGATATATGAATAAATAAAAGGAATAAGCAATGATAAATTTGATAGCTCTGAATTTGAAGTCACCTACAAAATATCTATAGACATACTCTCGCCTTTATATCATAAATTGATATTATTGTTTTGGTTTTATATTCTATATTTGGGCTCACAAATTGCTTTTCTAAGCCATAAAGATAAATATATTGACAACTTAAAATAAGATGACCAATGGAGGAAATTTATAGAATACTTACATTAAAGGTTTACTGTGATTTTAATTATACTATAATTCAATTACATTTAATTATAAAGTAAAAATAGTGATAAATTTAATACCTGCTCCTAAAATTAAATGTAATATAAATGCAAGAAACAATAATAATCAAATAAATATACTTCCAAAGATTTATACTAATTCAAAGACAATTTTTATTTTTAGCAATTTTTTTTCACATATACATATGAATGTGTGCATGCATACACAAAAAAATAATCTTATTCATATCTAAATACTTTCCAAGGCATTATTTTTGCTTACATTGTTCAAAGTAGTTTTTAATATGCATTCATGCATCTAGTTGCCATTGAAATCAATTCATTATCATATTGCATTTATGTGTTTAAAATTTTTTGCTTATGAAAGATAGGATATTGAATAATTCCGTGTAAAGCAGCAGCTTTTTTATAGAAACCACAATGGATAGTTTATTAAAATGCAATTTAATATAAGTATTTGGTATTTCAGGAATCAATAGGGAAAGTATACATTATTGTGACAAACATTTTGCTCTTAACACAAAAAATTTAAAGTGAGGTCTTTTTTTTTTAATTAAGGAAAGGGATGATGAGTGTTTTCATTAATGATTCTATGTTAAAAACGACACTGCAAAAAAAAAAAAAAAGAGCCATCATGATCAGCTTTTTGTATTTCTTCTCATAATGATAAAAAGATTTCAGTATCTTCTTTTCTCTACAATAATAAATACATATCTGTTGGTACTCTATGGATCATAACATTTGACTATAACTATGAAATTTGAGATCTGAATTCATATGCTTTTGGAGTGCAAAAGTGTGCACCTCAAAATGTTAGTGTTTTACAAATTTTAATTTGAATTTTGGCATTTTTTGCAATAACTTGAAAATATTATTGCACAATAGTGTATTTTACACCATTTTAAAATCTATATTTAGTTATATATAATATAATACAAGAATAGATTTTATTGTTCCCTGAAATTCAAACCATTTTTTTTCTTCAAATATATAATCATTTAAATCCTTACAATTTGAGGAAATCATAATCATGAAGTTATATCTAAATTATTTGACTGAAATTAAATACAACCAAAATCAGCACATTTTCTTTTATAATTTCTTAAAATTTATTTATGTTTTTGTTTAAATAAAATATTCAAATGATTAAAAAAAACTTGGGGCACTGTTAGTTATATTATACTTTTAAAACTATTAGGCTAGTATAAAAGAAGAATTACCAGAAGAAACTGTACCTGAGAACAGTTCTGTTCCTGAAGATCCCCCAAAAGATGCAATTAATTTTTTAGAAAATACCAGAGCCACTGACCCTTGCAAGGCAACACCTACAGAGTTGAAAATGTCTGTAAGTGAAAATGATGTAGCTACAGCATCATCAACTGTAGCAAGTTTGAAATTTTTTTTAGGTAAGATAAATTTTATTTTACATTTATTCCATGAACTGATTTTTGTTATGCCACTTTTAGTGAAAAGTTTAGTTTAATATGACTACTATCATAAAATATCCTTTTATATAAAGAGTGCATGATTTTTGATTTGTAAACAGCAGAATATTCCTTTAAAAAGCACCACTCTTATAGTTATGACTGTATGTAATAAATTTTTAAATGTATCTTGTGTTGTTAATTAGTTTTAATTTATTATAATTGTTTAAAGAGTTTTTCCCCCCTTCTGTTTCAAAATTTTGTTAAAAATATTTTTTAAATGTGGTATGCCATTTGTACTAGTTAAATTCTAAAATTTGGTTAAAATATAAGTATTAGGATGTATTTTGTTATAATAAAAGAATGAGGTTTTATTAGATTATTAAATTATCCTATGTATATTTTTATATTTTAATTTTAATTTTTTTGCCTTTCTTTTTACTCTTAGTGCTATTGGTAGATATTTTGATTTCTCATTTATTGACATATTTTATAAAATTTATATCATTGATATAAACCTTTTGGTATATTGTAAAATTAAATATATCCTTCTTCCCTCTTTTACATTATAAAGCAGGATAACTTATTAAATTTTGTTCTATATAATCAAACCTTATTCTTAAATACTGTAAATAAGTTAGAGGCCTTTTGAAATTATTATTTGTTAAACTTAATATTACTATATGTACTGCAATTTATGTATTAAATGTATTATTTTGTTACTCTTGTTAGAAATTAAATTTTGTGAAAGAAAACTTTTTCCAATATTTCATTTATGTGCCTACTTTATGAAGCATTTCTAATTTTGTTTGACAAATGTTAACTCAAGCAAACAGAAATGGTAATTTTTACAATAGAATATTAGGTCACAAATACAAAGAACATGCTATAGAATATTGTAGATTGTAATGACTCTTTTGATATGAAATCTTGATTATGGCACTATTCAAGAAATTGAAATGCTCGTTTAAAAGTATACACTTAATGTAGTCATAAAATTTTTAAAATTTCAAATTACGGCTTTCTTTTATAATTTAGAAGGAAGAAAGGTAGGGGGATTAGCATGTTTAGTTTTAAAAAAACTTATAAATGACCCTGGAATGGTTCCTGCAGCATGAAAAATGATGTTGTTAGTCAAAGTCTAAGAAAAGGATGAAAATAACCATTAAAAAACAATAGCATCTTATAAGTTTTCACCATCTTTACTAAGCAATTTTTTTATATTGAAAAAGCTTCCCTCCTCCCTTCTTATAAGCACTTTGCAATTCTTTAACAAAAGGCTTCCCTATAGTGACTACTTTTTACGCTGTGATGTATATTCTGTTAAAAAACTGCTTGTTTCTGACTGTTCCATGGCTTTATAAACATTTAATTTTCTATAATCTAATAATACATTTTCAATTTATCCTGGGAAGTATATGGAATAATACTTTATTGTCAACTTTTTAATTAGATTGATAGCTTTTGAATTTCAAAGGAATTATATTTTAGTTTAATAACTGTTTTTATTATTATGAAAAAACTTATTTTTTTGACTTATTGAATAAGTGCAATGTGATTGTTCATTTGATGGATGGTAATGATTTTTCGGTATTATATATTTTTATTATTTTCCCTAACCTATTGGTATTTCATGTGCATATAAATATATATATATATATATATATTTATTTCAGGAGGACGTTTAGTACTTAAATTAAATGCCCAACAAGACAGTGGCTCTGGAACCAAGTGCCAATGGGTACAGTCTAATGACTTGCCAAAACATTCAAACAGCTTTAAAAAAGACCGACAAAAGAAAAAATGCATACAGGATGATTCATTTGTGATCAATCCTGATGTTCATAAACTGAAAAAGAAAACAGACGAATTGTCCTCGATCTCAAATGAGTTGTCAGACTGTGATCCTTCTG
Organism: Argiope argentata; assembly: GCA_026289955.1. Taxonomy (NCBI): domain Eukaryota; kingdom Metazoa; phylum Arthropoda; class Arachnida; order Araneae; family Araneidae; genus Argiope; species Argiope argentata. Next base: position 469,711 of record JAOUZG010042400.1, read on the forward strand.
CTGTTAAAAAAGCCAAGCTGAAATCTGAATACGAATTCCCTCTGTGTAGTTCTTCCTGGACACCACCAGTAGCAGATGGCCAAGAATCCATTGAGGTGGATGATGCATCATCTAAAACTAGTGAAGGTTACATATCCCCGGTTCTTTCAAATTCAAGATTTTCAAAGACAGATATGAAATCAGATTCTTGTAGCAATTTTAATTCTGTTAGTGACTCTAAGTGTGATTCAGATATGTGTTGGACAAAGAGTGAGGGGAGAGGGTGTAATGTTTCTTCAGAACATTGTACTGTGAATGATAGTGCCTCAAAAAACAAGTGCATACTTGGAGGGAAAAATTCCCCCAATCACATGAACGATGCATCTCCATTCAAGCAAGATATGCTTAATCATAAAAGTGCCTTGAGTCACAATAAAACTTGTATAAAAAGCCTGTGTTATCAACCTCATGCAAGTCATTCCAGTCGCTCAATATCAAAGCAGTGGAGTAAGTGGTCAAATGTGACATATCCAGTGAGGACTTCACCTTGTTCATTATCACCCATTTCTGTAGTTGATTTAAAAAGTCCCTTAAAAGGTTTGTATTCTTTCTTTTTTAATATTTAATCAAAAATTGCAAATACATTCTTCTGTTTTGTTACATACTGTTAAATATGAGCTTTATCTTATTCAATTGTGTTTTTTAAAATAAATTATTCGGATTTCTATTTTAATATTTCGTGCAATAAGTTATTTTCACTACTATTAAAACTAATATCATTCTGATATTAGTTTTGTTTTTTACCTATATTTTCACTCTTTATGGATGTTTTTATGCTGATTTTATGCATACATATAAGGATCTAAAATAATACATCACAAATTTAAATTAACTGTTAATGAATTGAGCTGAGAAGAATCATTGTTATGATAAAAGCTTGTGCACACCGAGTTTAAAAAATCCAGAAAACTTTTTGAATATGTCATCTGAATCTGTATAAATGAAATTGACTCCCCCCCCCCCATTTATAGGAATTAAAACTTCTGAATTGGTTTTCTTCAAATTTGGCTTAAAAATTTTGTGAAGTAGAAGAAAGATTTTGTAGCTGTTTGATGATTAATCAGTGTTTTTGTATTAATTAAAGATTCTTTCATTCACAAATAACCATTCAAAATTGATTTAGTAAAACAATTTAAAATTGCTGAGACATAAGAAACATAGATATATAAATAAACTTTCTTGATTTCTAAATGATAGGAATGTTTTTGTATATTACAGTAATTCATTTATATAAAAGATTTTTCACATAAAAGGATAGTTTTACATAGGTTCAATGGCTAATTTTATGCATAACTGATTTAATATAGCTATAATTTGGATCTGATTTATGCTATAAGCAAGAAATTCTGCACCAATGCAGAATAAAACTTTTTTTTCCATATAAATATTTTTTTTTTATCATTGGTATATGTTGGAAGGGGTAGAAGCTTGCAGTATATATTAAATATGTAAAAAAAATCTAACAAGATATAGTGTTTTACAATCAAATTTTGATAAAAAGAAATCTTAATAGTCATAATGATGAGAAATCCTTAGAGGATGCTTTTATAAAACACATTGATTGCTTGGTACATATATATGAACTGCACACCCGTGATTATTAATCAGAAAAATCATCCAAGATGTTATGATAGTTCATTGACTATGTTGAAAGTAAATGCTTAGTGGAAAAGTATTGAATGTTTTAATTATATTTAAAATTTACTATAAAAATTATAAACAACAATGGGTAACAGTTTTAAACAAATTACTTATAGCTTAATGCGTCTGAAGAAAAACTAAGTGAAATATGTTAAAAGAAATGAAAGTGGATATATGTATATTACCTTCTATTATTTATTTTTAATGCCTGTCAGATTCTATAAATTAGTAGTACTTAATAAAACTGATGAACTTGGCTTTTATTGAAAAGTAAATTGGAGAATTATAGCGATGAAAATGTTGCTTTATAAAACAATGAAAGAAACATGTTAAATCTCATTAACCCCTTTTTTTTCTTTTTACTATCACTTATAAGAATTGTTGAATAAAAAAATATATAAGAAAAAGAATATACAACTATAGAATGCAAAATTTTCACAAATATTTTTAATATTGATTATTAAAAAAGCCCTACACACTGAAGCAAATTTTTAAAGTATTTTCAGTTTTTTCTATCTGAAAATATTAGTTAGAATTGACATTAAAAATTAAATTTTAATGCTTTTTTTAAAAAAAAAATATAAAATAGTTGTTAAAAAATTAACAACAGTAGTCATTTTTTAATAAAATATAAGTTTTTAAATTGCAATAATTTGTAGTGGGATGAATGTTTTTAATCTATATTGAATTAAAAAATTAAATATATTTCATATTAATATTAACATTCATGAAATTTTATATTCTAAGCAATCTATTTAGTTAGTTTTTTTTTTTTATGGTAATCGTATCATTTTATATTTAAAATCCTGTTATTAGAAAAAGAGGAATTGTAGCTCTCATTTCATCTCATCATTTTAAATTAGTACAACTAAAACATTTGAGTGAATTTTTTTTATTTATTAAAAAAATTGCATTGTATTTTTTAAAAACTTTTCTTCATTTGCTGTTTATGAAATTGTTGAAGAGAGGTGTTAAAAATAAACTGAAAACTTTTAAGATTTGTAATTAAAGATGAATTTTGAAAAATCTAATATAGAAGATTTGCAATAAAAGTAAACCGTTACTTTCAAAATATAATGAAATTGTAAAGCATTAAAAAAATTATTCTAGTTCAAATAACTTTTTAAAAATTGAAGATGATAAAAGCAGAAAACTGTTTACCATGATCAGTTTAAATTGGAATCACCACAAAAATGCAATTTTGGCCAGATGTTTGAATTCTACAAACATTTGATCGAAGTAAATTGATTAAAATTAGTAATGATTATTTAATTAAAATGAAATACACAATTATTTATGGCTTAGTATTTAAAGCACAATGTCAATTTTAACTGTAACCATGATAAAGGATTTAGATTTAAAAAACATTAAAGCAATAAAAATAATGATTTTATTTTCTATATTTCCCTGTGTTCCTTTTATACATTAAATTATTGTTCAATTATATTAAAATTTAGCTTTTGTATTTAATACAAAGATAGGAATCAATTTTTAAAAATATAAAATTGAATTTTAAATAATAATTAAGTTACATTCTTATTCTTTTGCTGTTTCATCTGTAACTTTTGAAAGAACTACAAAAAATGACTAATACCATCTGAAAATGAAAAAATTTACTTTTCCAATATCTTCGAATTGTACTTATAAATATAGATTTTTGAAGGCTGCCTTTGAATTGAATATTTTAGTTTAATTGTATATGCTCTGATATGTAATAAATCTTCAACTTTTAAAATCTAAAGGGCTTTGATGGATATTATCTAAAGGGCTTTGATGGATGCATTCTATTAACAGTTGTTTGTTTTTGATTTTATCATTGAATTTCTGTACAGTAAGAAATATTTAGTTTTAAGAACTGGCAAAACTAACAATACTGATTGATTAATCTACAAATATTGATTTTTCTGGTTTTAACTTGTAATAAAATATGCAGATCTTTAATTTAAATTATTTTATTTGTAGATTTATATAAATCCAACATATTAAATATGTAATCATGCCATAATTTGAATTTTGTTAAACATTTTGAAAAGAATTCTATTTTCGAAACAATTTTTTTTTTTAATAGCAATTACTGGTTATCTCAGTATTTGACATTGTACAGGGCTGGACAAAATAATGGAAACGCCTTTAAAAAAATCAAAATCTATTTTTATATGAACTGTCTCAGTTCTTTAAGGCATTGATTCATACAAATTGTGAATTGTTTCCGAAGGAATTTTAACACTTTCTTCAACTAAACACCCTCCAGTTCTTTTCAAGATGATGGCAATGGAAATCGCATCTTTTCTTAATTATCTAAAATCGACTGTTAATGTTCAATAATGCTGAGGTTTGGGGATTGTGGGGCCCAGATGAGATGCTCAACTTCATTAGAATGCTCCTTATGCCATTCTTTAACAATTCCAGTGATATGGAATGTGGTGCATTATTATTTTCAAAGATGGCATTCCTTTCTGGAAACAGTTTTTGAAGACAAGATGAACTTGGTATCCCAAAATTTCTCAACAGCCTCGGCAATTGATTCTTCCATGAAGGGAAATCATAAGCTTGGCAAATTTCCAAGAAATAGCAACCCAGATTATCACAGAACCTCTGTCATGTTTTACAGTTGGAAGAAAGCAGTCTGGATGAAATTCTTTTGGCTGTCTCCAAATGTACACTCAACCTGAGGTTGGGATTAGAGTAAAGAATGATTTATCATTGAAAATCACATTTTCCTACTGCTCAAGGCACTAATTCTGGAGGCTTCTACACCACTCTAAATGCTTTGAAACATTTATCTTTGAGAGCAGAAGTTTTCCAATTGTAGATTTTCCATGGAATCCAGATTTGTGCTGCTCCCGATGAACAACAAAGTTTGTGTAAACTGTTTTTAGGTGTTCATTGAGCTCTGCAGTAATTTTAGAAGCCACGGTCTTGCGATCCTCTCCAACAATTCCATATAGAGTCCTACGTTCACTCTTGACAACTTCGATTTTCAACCTAACCTTTGCTTTGCTGAGGATGTTTATCTTTCTCTTTCAAAATCAGTCCTTGTTTTGAGACAGTACCTCTTGAAATTCCAAGCATTCAGCCAATTTCTGTTACACTATCATCTGCCATACGAGTACTGACAATTTGGTCTATTTGAAAATCCATCTGCCATTTTTTTAAGGTTATATGACTTTTTTTTAAAAAATTCTGTAAAAAAGTTATTTTAAATAAACATGTGAAATAATAAAACTACAAAATATGTCAAGTTTTGATTGTTTGTCACATGTTTAAAGATTGTGAATACCAAAGTAATAGGTGCTTTCATTATTTTGTTCAACGCCTATATATAATAACAAAGTACTCCATGCTTATAATTATATAGTTTAAAGTTACTGAAAAGAAGGTTCCCCCAACTAAAAAGGGTTGTGCAAGCAAATGTCTGAGTATCATTTTCATAAAAGCTAGTTATCAGACTTTAACCCTCGAGTGCTCGGGGGCATTTACCCTCAGAAGCTACTGCACAAACTCGGCTTAAATCGCTGGCTTCATCAGCAAGCTTGGCTATCTCAAAAGCCATAAGCAACAACAACTTGAATCATGTATATGCTCCTGTTGTATGGAGAGTATATCTTGTCATGAATATGATTCTCTTACTGTTCTTCAAAACTAGTCACTATCAGAACATTCTTAAAGATCTTTTCTCTGTCTTTTAATTTCCTAAGTTCAGCCCCTCCCCCTCACCTTCCTTTTCTTTTTCCTCCCTTTCCTTTTTCCATGTTACTAGGTTTGTTCAAACGTAAAGACCAGGATGAAAAAGTAAAAATCTCGTTTGGCCTTTACAATTTTTTGGTCTAAACTGTTTTTGGTGTTCATATTTCATGCTCAAATTATCTCATTACCACATTTCTGTTGGTATATGTTTGATGCATATACTGTTCTACCTGAAGAATATTTGAATAGCCCCTTTAACACAATCATGACATGAAGAATTATGCCATGATATAATGAAACATTGATGTCCGTTGATAAGTCATTACTAATCTATTAATAACTTTGTGTGACTATACATCCACTTCTTACATTCAATTTGCACTTTGGTTAATATCTATTCAATTCCCTGTTAATAAAGATTTTTCCTTTCTTTCTTTGCTATTTAGTTGTGTTTTCCCTTTTAATGTATTCATTAGGGACTTATATCTCTACTAATAATAATAGAAGTTGTGTGTGAGGAAGAGATTTGTTGCATTGTTGCCCTTAAATTCAAACATTTCATCGTTTTTTAAATATTTAATTAATAATATTCTTTTTATGAAAGCTGAGGGACTGTTTAGTTTAATGGCCATGTAGTTCATAAGACAAACTGAAGTTACAACACCACAAAATTTTTAAGATATATGAACTGGAGGATTATACTTTTAATAGGATTTCTATATTATGGGATTGGTGTCTGTTAAAAGCATGCACACAATAAACTAAAATTTAAATAACACCAATTCAAAATTTTACACAATCATGGATATTGGAATAATATCTACACAATTGATCTGAAATCAAATATATCCATTATTCCAGTAAACCAGCTAGTTTCCTATTGTGACTAATAATTCAGTATGTTCTTATCTTAGAGTAATTATGTTTTCTATTTTTTATTTAGAGTAAATGCATATTGAAAATTTAAAAAGTGGGATATTATCTTGCTATACATATTTTAATTATACATCAAAATTAAAATTTTAATCTATGAATATATATTTTAAAGACACATAATATAGGTATATAAGCAATTAGACTTTGTTTCTTTGTTAGGGAATTGAGTTTTCAAAATTTCAGTTTCCTGTACCACCATAATTCATATTATCATATTTATACTTAGTAATAACATATACATTAAAATCTGTATATTGATTTTTATAACATAGTAAGGAATTTTTGGTTGCTCTTCTTTTCCCCTTGACATTACTTTATTTTACCAATTGTCATAATATTTCTAATTGTTGTTGTTTGTTTGTTTTGTGAGGTTTACTGCTATGCCCTTAATATTATTTTATCTTTCTTCGCTTTGCTTTCATGTGCAAAAAATTTTAGGAATAGAAAAATAAAATTAGTTTTTATACATTCTTTTTCCTTCTATTATAGAAACTCCATTGGATTTATCATCAAAGTTGGATAATGGTCCAAATGACATTGATCAACATAATTTACAAAGTACACATAAGCATAAAATGCAGATTGATAGTATAGAAAAAGTTATGCCTTCTGAATCAGAATCCCGACCTGCCAGTTGTGAATTTTCACCTCAGTCTTCCAATCATGGATCGCTAGCCCAAAGTATTGACTCGCCATACAAAGAAACCATTAACTCTCATAAGTGCTCTGACGAAACTACTAGTGACCATCAACATTGTGAAAAATGTTTGAGACAAGAAGAAAGTGATTTTTCTTCTGGTAAGGATTCAGAAAATTCCTGTCAGTTTCCTTATACATATTGTAATCTTCCATACCAATGTGCTTTACCCAATTGCACCAAAGAATGCTTGTTAGAAGGTAAGTAAAGTAACTTTGTATATAATTATTCTTTGATATGTATACTTGTTTGATGTTAGTTAACTGTATGACGAATTGCATGTATGCTTTTAATTATTATCTGAAATTATTTAAAGCAAGAAAATTATATATATGTTTTATTAATCATTTGCAATATTATTATTGTAATTAATTTTAAAATATTTAAAGAAATTTTGTTGTAAACACTGTTTGATAACAACTGATAGGAAATAGCCAAATTTTGGTTTTTACCTCTATATTGATATAAATAGTTAATAAGTAGTTAGATAAATTTGGTTGCATTATTTATTCAATTCACTAAAATGTTTGACAAAAGTCATGCTGGTAGTTTCCACAAAACTTTTTAATATGTGTGTTTTCCCACCAAATGCCTGCACAGCATTATCATGCAGTACTTATAAAATATTGATCTTTGGTATAAATGTATCATTTTTATTGAATCTGTTATGGGATCCTTGGCAAATTTTTTTCCCGATTAATTTCTGGCGTGCAGTCTGTAGTGTCTAAAAATTGTATTTGAGTTTTAGACGCATTCTTCCGAACACGAAACAAAAATTTAACTCAAAGTTTTACTTGTAGTCACACATTCCATACCATATTTGATACATTTTAGTCATTTTGTTTTTGAGTCATTATATTAATATATTTCAGACTGATCAATAAATGATCCCTTGTTGGATTTAATTCAAAATTTTATAGGTTATGCTGTGCATTTGAAATTAATGTACTGAATTTTATCTATCTATTCTCTTCATTTTACAACCATACTGTTATTAATTTATATAACTTGACAGAAATAAGAATCTTGGCTTAGCTTAAAGCAGCTTTTGTTCAAAATTTGATAGAAATCTACAAGTTTAATATAAATGTATACCAAATTTCATCCCTCTAGCTCAAAGCATTATTCATGTTATCTTTGTTATAAGACAGACATTTTTCAAAAATATACTTTTTGAACTTAGGAGAGTCTAAAATTTAGATTTGTTGAAATTTTGAGTTTGAGCTTTTTACTAATAACTGATCTTTCTCTATATTTCCTATACAAGAAAATAAAAGAGAGATTTTAATTGGGAACCATTAATGAAATTAGATGTATTTTTAAATGCCTCATTTACATTATATCAATAAATTTTCTAAAAGGAATAATAATGAAAAAGGATGCTTTATTTTTATTACCTTTTTTTTCTTCTGAAAACTGGCAGAATTAGAAGAAAATGGTACCTTTGTAAATTTCATCAATTCTTTAATGCATAAAACTCTTCCATCTTCAGAAAAACCCATCTCTGATTTATGAGTTATTGTGTGCAAAATGTTAAATTTGGGGAACACATAATGAAAGAGGCTATACCTTATCTTTAAAAATTAAGCTTCTGTTATAAGCTGCTGTTTATTATAGGGTTTGAAAAAAGTCCTATTCCTGTGATACATGTTTGTTTGTAATTTTTTAGAAGAAATTCAAATAAATATATATTTTTCTTTGTGTGTTTGTGTAAGAAGTAATCATTGTTGAATATTGGCAATTTTTAGTTTTTAAGGCATTATGTACAAATTATCATGACACAATTTTATTCATTTTTTTAAACATATTATTGAATGTAAATTCAGATTAATGAATAGTTTCAAAATTCTCTTCCATTTCATTCAGGAAGGAAATATATTTAAGCAATTCATATATTTCTCTCTGAAAATAAATAGAAGAGAAGAGGATTATCATTACAAAAAAAAAAATGTCGTTATCGTACAAACACAATTTTTCAAGTGAAATATTTATTCCGTAGCAATTTTTTTCTGCTGAATTAAACTCTTCCTAAATTGACATTACTCCAAATATAGGTTAACAAAACTTTTATTCTACAGCCATCTAATCCTTTGACGTTGCAGTAAAAATAATTTTGCTTTGTCTGCAACTTATCCATCATTTTTTGTTACTGGCAAGCATTTGTTTTTGTATTTATATTTCTTTATTTCTGGAGAAATCCACCCACCTTGCCCAAATATTTTGGAAATTTTTCTGCTAAATTAAAAAAAATTAATTAGAATTCATAATTCTTTTTTCTTTATTCTATTCATGATATATTAATGTTATTAAAATAAGAGTTTCAGGATTTCCCCATTTTTAATTGTCTGATTTTTTTTTCTTCAAAAGAATTGTATTCTCACAAATATGACACTTGTTGATCAAATATTATATATATATATAAATAGTAAAAGTTTTGCTGTAGTTATGACTTGAAAGTCATTAAACAAAGGAATTACCTTTTTATGGAAATTCTTTCTCTTATTTTTGTTTTGTTGAATATTACAGAAAATTTCAGTATGTGTTTATAGTAATTAAATCAGTCTGGTTAATTTACCATTTTGAAGCTATAAAAAGAATTTGAAGAGAATAGATTTCATAGTTTTAAACTTTATTACACATTAAAGACAATTAGAATTCTTTTTTTTTTTCTATAATTCCACTCTGTACTAGCCTAAGAACCTTTAAGCATTGGTTAAGACAAGAGCTCATACATGATAATCTATAGGTAATATTGAGTTCCAAACTCTTGCATCTTCACTTCAAAAATGAGATTATAGTCTAGCTAGATACTGAAACTGGATGAATTAGTTTAGATATTAATATAGAAAAATTACTATATTTAACTTTATGTATATATTATATGGTGTGTGGTAGAATGTCAGTAAAATGCCTAGATAAAATAGCATATATATATTTTCTTATACATGAATGAAAATATATTTGCAGCTACATTTTTTTTTCAAGAGAGCATTTATATGTAATACAAAATATCATTGAATAAATTTGTAGTAAAGAAAAATTTCTGCCAAGAAATATTTGTCACTCAAATTGCATCATGAGTAAAAACTTTAAAAAATTATATGAAATATTTAAACAAAAAAATTTTATTCTTTACTTTGATACTTTATATATCATACACAACCATAACATTTATTCTTGCAAAATTTAATTCATGCACCCTGTGTTTTCGTGAAATAAATTATTACAGTTACGTAAATAATATTTGGACACAGATTTTCAGTTACTATATAACACTTGTACTTACTGTTAGCAGTTAAGAAGGGGGCAAATTGGTTTGAGAGTAAAAACATGAAGAGATATCATATGGTATAAAATTCTGATATGTACTGCTATATTTTCCTGTATTGTACATAATTTCTTGATCTGTTTCTGAGTCTGGACTAAATCCTATTTTATACAATCTGCACATTATTTCTTTGCATTTCTTTTGATCTTTTAACTTCTCATAAGTCTACCATTAATAAGCATTTAACATTTTGTCCTGAAAATATCATATTAAAAATAATGTTTTAATTTTTATAAAAACCAAACAAACAGGAAAACCTTAAGCTTTATGCTGTTATTGTATTTATCCTTGTTCTCAGAGCATCTGTGTGATAAAAGTGATGCTGAAAAATGTCAGGCTGGAAGTCCTTGTTGTATCATCGCTGATGTAGATGAAAGCATCTGTAAAAAGAGTCCTACTTGGTGCAGTAAATCTGTGGCTTCTTATTATCCTTATTATTCACAATGTTATCCATATTATTTATCATATGATATGGCACCATCACATATGTGTGAATCTACTACTGCAGGTGCGTATACATTTCATAAGTTTTAAATTTATGGGAACTCATTCTGCTATTTTGATTTTAAAAAACAAAACAATTTATTAAGGCAATCTTTGTTGAGTATTCAGCTGTAAAACGATCTTTATGTAAAATATGTGCTGTCGTATACATTTTATTTTTGAAGTGAATACTTATGACATGCACTCGCAAACATTTGAAAAAATTCTTCGCCAATATAAAATTTTTAAAAAAAATTTAATGCATTCAAGTAAAAGAGAGAAGAAGAAAGAAAACTTAACTGTTTGTTTCTTCACCAAAAAATATTATTATATTTATGAACATCTGGTTATTATTCTAACTAAAGTTTTGTACATTTAAATCTTTTCCCTTTCTCCCTTCATCCATTTATTCCTTCTTACTTATATCACTTTACTTTGGCTGTCTTTGAAACTAATCCAAACTGTGATTCATTTATCTGTTTCTTTAAATATAGGGTGTGCATTCTTAATAAATATGGGAAATAAGTACAAAAGTATCCCTTCTTCCCCCATTTTTTTTACAGACTAAATCATGTACAGTGGGACAAACAATTGAGGATACACCTTACTTTTACTTGATAAATCCAACTTTCAATCAAAATAACACATTAACTAGAATTGCAAACGTGTTTTTATTTTCACAAGTAACAATAGAGTTAATTTACAGTAAAAATAATGAAAATCAACAAAAAAATATCTAAAATTTAAAATTTCACAAGTATTTGAAATAAACATGGGCAGATCTTTACCTCAAAAAATTGAGGATACAGTGAATTGAGGAAGACAGTGTCAATATTTGGTTGCATGTCCTTTGACTTTGATAATGTCCTCCAAACGTCTTGGTACCTATTCGACAAATTTTTTGGTTGTATGTGGAGATATTTTATCCCATTATTCTCGTAACACTTCCTTTAAATGGTCTTTGTTCCTAATTTGGTGTTTTTGGACCGCTATTTCGAGTGTGGCCCACAAATTTTCTATGACATTGATGCCAGGGGACTGTAGTGGTGTGTGCAATTGCTGTTTACAATGAAAAAGACATGACATCACATTTTGAAATTACGGGCCGTATTTTTGGAGTCATTGTCTTGCTAGAAAATAAAATTTCCATTTAAACCCAATTTTTTTCACTTTCTTTAAGATTGTTGAGTATATTTATATAAAGCTTATGATCCATTATGCCATCTATAAAAACTAAATTTCCTACCCCATTTGAAGCTATGCAACCCCAAACCATGACGGAGCTACCACCATGTTTAACTGTAGAAAGTATATTTTTTGGATCCAAAACAGTGTTCGGCTTTCCCCAAAGGTGCGACTTCCATCACTTCCAAAAATGTTGAATTTACTTTCGTCACTAAATATAACTTTCTTCCCTAAGTTATCTATCTTCAATTGATGAGTTTTTGCAAACTCCTAACACTTTTTCTGATTTTGTAAACTTATGAAAGGTTTCTTTCTAGCTACTTGACTGCTATATCTAGCATGTCTAATCACATTTCTCACAGTTTCAGCACTTACACTTCTGTCCATTATTCGAGAAGTTTCTGCAGCTAGTTTGACTGCACTTAGTTTAGGATCAATCTTGATATCTTTCAAATTTTTGCTTTTGGCTACATCACTCAGAATACTTTTCCATCCTCTTCCACTTTTAGTTTCAATTAATCCATCACTTTTAAATCTTCCAATGATTTTCTGGACACACGAGTGGCTTCTACCGAAAATGTCGGCTATTTCATGATAAGATTTTCCTTCCTTAAATAACCTTCATATAAATTTTCTTACATCAATACTGGTCTCTCTCCGAGGATCCAATTTCCATTTAAAATTGCGACTTTAAATTCACATAACGAACTTCAAAAGACAAAAGTAGCAGTCGAAAAGGTTTAAGATAAAATTGGCCAAACTTAGGTTTTTATAGCAGCGAGCAGAAAAAAAATCTAGTGGTAGTTAAACAAAAATTTTATTGGTGTATCCTCAATTTTTTGTGGTAAAGATCTGCCCATGTTTATTTCAAATACTTGTGAAATTTTTAGTTTTAGATATTTTTTTGTTGATTTTCATTATTTTTACTGTAAATTAACCCTTTTGTTACTTGTGAAAATAAAAATACGTTTGCACTTCTAGTTAATGTGTTGTTTCGATTGAAAGTTGGATTTATCAAGTAAAAGTAAGGTGTATCCTCAATTGTTTGTCCCACTGTATATTAAGGAAAATTATTAAACTTTCCCCTCCCCCCTGTATGTTTCAATTTATGAAAATCAGCAATTGGTATAAGGATAAGTTGTATCAAATATACTAAACAAAAAGTCTATGTGGAGCATAAATCACTGTATTAACCCTGTCCTATGCCATTGGTGGATAATTTGATTTAATGCAAATCATTTTGTTTGCTTTTGGATATAAAGATATCTTTTGGTTTATTTCCTTCTTTAACCGAACTGAAACAGTAGTAGGTGAACAGGAATTAAAGTTTTTAATGACAATAGCTTCTTATCAGTTTTCTTTTTAAATGAAAGCCAATATAGGAGATCTATTGCAAATGATAAGTTAAAATTCCCCGGTGCTAAAACACCGCTATAGCTTATTGAGGCTAGTAAAAAAAACTGATTTAATTGACAACATTTTGATAAATGTTACACACTGTAGCTAAAATAATATTTGTATTTTTCAACATGATAGATTTTTGTGACAATTTGATATTTTATTTTGCCAAGATTTCAATTCTTATAGCTAATTTTTAAATCCAGATATCTTGATGAAAATGGTGTCATTTTATAAAACTTTTACTGCTTGTTCAAAATATGTGTAAATTTGTTGGAAATTTTTTTTTTCTTGTTAGTAGCATAATCATTTTATCTGCCTTAATTTGTAAACTATAAAAGATGAGATTGCCATGGTGTTTTATGATTCATATGGACTTTTATGTCATACTCTATCATTTGCCAGTCAGGGTTTGCAAATCAGTTTAGGTCAAACTCATTTGGTATATTTAGATTCATATGGTTTTTAAGAAAGATTTCTTTCATTTTACAAAAATATTTAATGCTTAATACATGTAAAAGGAAAAAAAGTTGTTTTATCCAAATACTTAATTGCATTTCATCTTTTACATTTTGTAAAATTACATACAACCTTAAATATTTCAACATTTTCATTTCTGGCCCTAGATATGTATCAGGAAGGGTTAAGTTTTAAAATTTTTAAATTAAAGCAAAATATGCATAATTATTATTTTGACCATTTTTTAGAATGTAATTAATACTATGTGTGTGCTTTTAATGTAAAAATCGCCAATTTAGTGTAATTTTAACTAATGATTTATTTAAAATCTAAACCTACAGTTCATTTATTGTATAAAAGATCATTTTAAGATTGAAACTACTAAAAAATGCTAATTTAAAGTTGCAGAATCAATTTTTAATGTATAGGAATAACATATATTTAGAAGTTTCTCATGATGCAACTATTAATAAAAAAATATCCTTTAGATTATTGTTCTGTAAAAATAGAAAAAGTGTCTCATGAAAAAAAGTTAAAATTTTAAAATAATATGCAGTAGAAATTAATGAATTTACTATGATAAAATAATTTAAATTCAACTTAAATAAATATATAATTTAATTAATTTTCGTTGTTGTGAAAGTCTGTTTGATTGCATAGGTTATTTTATTTTTCAGAAGTGCCATTAGATTTATCTTCTACCAGTGACAAAACAAAAGAAAATCTTCCTGATAGTGAAAAATTATCAGAAAATGTTAATAATGTGAACTCTGAAGATTCAGGTAGTTGAATAATTATTTTTACTTGTATGAAGATTTTTTCCAGAAAATTTGGAAATATTTAAAATTATAGTTTGACATTCCATTTAAAATTGAATTTTAATCTTTTTTAAAATTAATTTTAAGGCTTGTATTGATAAAAAGAAATGCATAAAATTTTAATATAGTTTGAATAGTTTCTAAATTATTGCATATGAATAATAAACTTCAAGTATAAAGTTTTTGTTTATAATATATATTTTAGTACCTATGGCATATTCATACCTTGAATTTGGAAAGATGCATCTCTAAGTCTTTCTAAGATTTTATTTAGATAAAAATTTCACTGAATTTTTCTATTTTTCTACTATAGCCAGAAAATATTATTTCAAAATAGTAAATTTTACAAAGTTTCAAATTTTTTAAAATTATTGTATTCTTGATGTCAGTTAATAGTCAATCAAGATTTTGCTGAATTTTAACCATATTTTTATTAATAGATTATTATGTTGTTGCCTTGAAGTTCAAATAAACTTTATTTTTTCATCAATTTTCTGCTGTTGTTGAGAGCTAATGACAAAGTTTTCTACATAATGTCTGTGGAGTTTATACAATGTATTTTTAAAATTGAAATTACAATATTGTAAAATGTTAAAGATAGGTGAATTGGATGTTTACATTTTTTAATAGTGATATGTCATAGGACTATTTTTTATATACAATAAATAAAACTTTAAAGTGGAAGAATTAAAAATAGCAGTATGTTAAAGTTGATCTAAGGTCCAAATTATTGAGAAATTTCCACATCCAGATAATTTAAAAAATTAAAGTGTAAAAATTATCACTTTAATTTTTTTCTGAAATTTTAATTAATTATCAATAATATGTCATACTAGTGTAAACTTGACTGGTCTTTCCTGTTATTCTTCAAGTATAACCATGATAGATGTCATCAAAGACATTCAAATGTAAGGAATGCTATGATAGCATTGGCAGAAACTACGATTGTGTCCTAGTGATCAATACTGTCCACAATACAACACCTCATATATGAGGCACACCCATCTATAGAAGATGGCCAACCCTGTTTCATTCTATGCCTACGAGGGTAGAAATAACTAGGCCCCATGCCAAAAGTTTTTCATCACCCCCATTTCTGAAGAGGTAATAAATCCTCAGAATGGTGCTCCACAGGGGTTACAAAAATATGGACTGAAAAGTAGAAGAATACAAAACTCATTAAAGTTATACATATCAAATTTGAAATATAAATAAATTTTGCAGGTGAAATTATTAAGATGAAGCTACAGAAAATAAGTAATTTAAACTCTTGGCTATCATTAATTATGATAAACCAACTGCTTACCCAGAAGCAGAGGGTAATCAATATATGTTGAAATTTCTGTTCAATTTCATATGGTAGTTTAAACAAAAAACTCAATACAGCAAATTTATCCTTTATTTTTGTTATCTTGAAACATATTTCCTATAAGCTGCAAATTCTGTTAAACCATGATATTCTGAGTTTCTATTTTTCTTCTATATATTATAGTAGAAAATATATTCTCGGCTTCTATTTTTTTTTTTTTTTTTAATTCCCAATTTCTTAATGAAGTTATTTCTCCTCTCAAAACAAAAGTATGAAAATAAATACAGAAATTTTTCTAATAAATTTGATGAAATTTGATTTTAAAATACTTTTCTGAGAAGAAACAATGATTTTTTAATCATCATCATTCTGATATTTAGTTACACAGTTATAACTATAAAAAGAGCATGATCCTAAATTTAGGATCTTCTACATAAGACACACACACACACACACACACACACACACACACACACAC
>JAOUZG010042400.1:486568-513604 GCA_026289955.1 Argiope argentata
TATATATATATATATATATAACTGTAATAGAGCTTTAGTATATTAAGCCACTTTTGAGCCAAATTTTCAATAAATATTAGATAAATAAATTAGATTAGAATTTCTAAAGCGACCATATTTGTGTTTTTTCATTTATTGAAATAATTTTTATTATTATACTTGTTTTCATCATGTTTTATTTTTTCAATAAATAAATTTTTGTTAATGTTATAGATGCAGTTGAAAGAGGTATGCTGTATCAGCTGTTGAAGAACAAAACAAGCAAATAGAATACTTTTTTGTGTGTGGGTTGGCAGTTCATCCCTGTATATTACTATATTGTTCTATGAACATTGAAAGGCATTATTCTTCAGTACTGACCAGTCATATTATGAATGTTATTTTTATAGATGCAGAATAAAAGTACATTATACAGCTTTACTTTTCAATGTTAATTTACCAACATATCTCATCTGTCATTGTCTAACATCAAATAATTCTATTCAGAATGTTCATTAAATTGAATTTTCTAAATAAAATAAAATATAGTTAAATCATATAATTATCTTTAAAGCTGTGATAGTTTTATTTTATTTTAGCTAAATTATATTTTTCATTACTCTTTCAACTGCTTGCTCTTACCAGTAGTGCAATAAAAGTACATTAACATTGAATAAGTAATTATTACATAAAATAACCATTTTTTTATAAAGAAGTTTACAGTATCAGAGTTTGAAAATTCGGATAAGTATTATAACAAGAGTCATAAATAAAAATGTGTGAAACGAATAGGTATTTTTAAAAATATTTTTCATGAATATTTATTTATATATATATTTTATTTTCTCACTAATTATCACTCAATTTTATTTTGAACTTATAGTTGAAAGATTAATTTGTCCAAATTCAGACTTGGGTAGGGGTAAATCAAGGGGCTTTACTTATTTCATTGATTTGAATGGAATGAATGCATGTGAATTTAATATTTAAAAGATGTGCATTTGTATATATGTATAAAGAAATGTAAAAGACTGTAGTTGCATATTTTTGTAAACTTCACTTATTGATATTAAATATCTTCTCCGAAACAATATAGATTTGTCATTCTGTAGAGGCTTTCTTTTATATAAATACACACTTATTTTATTTTTAACTGACATTAAGGTCTTTTAAAAATTTATGAAATATTCATGCAATTAAATATAATAATTGGTGTTTTTTTTTTTTTTTTTTTTTACAATTATTACTTACAAAATATTTGTAAAAGTTGAAATCTTTATTACTTTCAAATTTGGCTGTTTTCCTAGAAAGATCAGTTTTTTAAAGAATCAGCTGCCATATAATTAAAATGGTTTTTTTTTGGTGGTTTTTTTTTTTTTTTTTGGTAAAATTCTCCATGTAAAGGTTTCTTATCATAATATAATGAACAGTAATTGTTTTAATTTAGCTCTGAGATTTATTAGAAATAAGCAATTTGCATTAATATTTGTGTCAAACTTCAAATCAGAAATATTTAAAACCAATACATATTTGCATGGAAATTATCATATTAACTATCAGGTTGAGAGTTATAAAATATAAAGTATTAAATAATTTATCTCTCACTGAATCTGTATGTAGGAAATCATTAAAAAAAATATTACATATTTAGCGCCATAATTTGATTCTATTGCATAGCAACATAGTTTTTAAATACAATTTTATTATTTCACACTTATTCTATCATCACGAAACAACAAAAAAAGTTCTTAATTTAACACATCTGGTCATACCAGTATTCATATTAAAAACAAGTTTTGTGAATATGCACTGTTAATTTTGAAGCATCTTTCTTAGATGTTGCTTTTTTATAAACACTGAGCTGTATTTTTGTAAATAATAATTTTTTTCTGTTAGTATGTTCAAAAGATTGTTGATTTTCATTCTTAACCTATCCTAGTCTGTAGCATCTTTTATATATACATCAAGAAATCGTTCTACATTTCTTACCACTTCTAAAATTACATATTTTCAATAACTTATTTTTTAGACATTTCAATCTCTTTTTTTTTTCGTCGTTTTTGTTTACACAAATATTATTTTGATTGTATATACAATTTTATGTATATTTTACTGTATTTATTTTTAATTAAATTATGTCCTTTAAAACTACAAATTGATCCGTGTTTAATTTATTTAACATCTATATATTTATTTTTAAAAACCTGTATTTATATTTGTCCCATAATAGGTGGGTTTTTTTTTTTTTTTTTTTTTTTTTTTTTTTTGCACTTTGCTTTGTCTTCAAGTTCAAAATTTTGAAAGTGTTGTTGCTTTACTATAAACATGTACTTAAAAAGTTTCAAATACTATTGTTTATTGTACATTAATTTTCCAAATGTATTTTCTCTATTCAAGAGAAAGTCAAAACTCTTTATAGTAAATCAGCTTGCTGTGCTTTTTATGGGCAAAATATATTTTTACCCTATCCATAACAAACTTAAAATGTTAAAAATTTAAATTTTTTACTATATTTTAAAGATCAGTTTATTAATAATCTATGTTAGTAACTGATTCTTCGCTCGTTTTCTTTGTCTTTAAAAGAGAAATGAAAGATGTAATAATAATATTGTTACGTTTTTAGCATAGCGGGGTCGGATTGAATGGACTTTATTTGAGGACAGCACAAACAAATTTATTTACAGCTATTTACAGGTATATACAGGATGACTTGGAAAAGTAAAACTTCAGAAAACACAATTCAGCAATAATCAGTCACTTACAGCGTAAATGCAAGTCCTACGCACAATAAACACGGTTTGCAAAACAGCTATAGTATAGCACAGCAACAGTCAATCACAGCGAGCTCAATAACACAGCGTTAACAGCAAACGCAAACACAGCTCACTAAGCGAACAGCTACAAGCAAGCGAAACACTTCTCTTCGAGAGATTCACTGCCAGGAAGAGGCAACCGGCCTCTTATATACCCGGGAGAAAACGCGGTTCAACCAGAATTGACTCGGGGTTACCAGAACATTCTTCCCGCCAAGTCAACCCGGCTGGCGCTGAGTATCCTGTGAAGAGCAGCCAACGTTTTCACCTTTGGCGTGCGTTTTGCTCGCTTGTAACAATATATATGTATTTCAAAAGAGAGTAATTATAAGTCAACCATACTATGTTAAATGATTCTCATCACAAAATACTTAGTATTATCAGAGTTCCAAAATTGATTAATTTATTAGTATAATAAAATCTTTTTACACATCATCATTACCAATCTCAACTTGTTAAGGTATGTTTCAAGATGTTATGGAGTTAAATATGCATTTTGCACATGATGTTCTGTAAACTGCAATAGTTAAATTTCAAATAATCACAAGTACACACAAACCAATTGTGACATGAAAATTAGAAATTAACAGTACTTGTAAAAAAAAAAAACAATCTTCATTCATAAGCATTTTTTAAAAAAAATTGATTTTTAATTCTATGTAGGATGCTTTCTGCATTTTAAACAATCAGTATGTGATGTAATTTCTTATATTTTTTCTATAGGAAATAGTTTGAGAGATGAAGTAATGATTCAAAAAAATAAAAAATATCAGAGCGTCCCTCCATTCTCAGTGTTCCATCTTTCAGCTTGATAATGTTCATGCAAAGTGAATGTAAGATAAAGTGTTTAGTAAATTATATACAATGTTTATCATTTTTTACAATAATATTTGATCTTCCATGAAAAGTTTTGTGGGAATAATGTTTTAGAAAAACACACATGATTTTTTTTAAGTAAGAAAGACTTCTAGTGAATGAAAATTAATATTCAATAAAGTATGTGTTCTTCCGTCAAAATAGACATACCATTTCGGGGGGGGGCACTTTCGATAAGAGAAAAAGAATTATCACCATTTCAAGTCGAATCTGTTCTGAATGCAGCTCCAATGCCTCAAAATTCAAAAAAAAGATATTTTTCATGGGCTGCATTCATGTTCTTGTTGATTCATTTCCTATCTTAATTTGCTTGTTCCCATTTTTTGCTTTTTAATGAAAATTATATTTTTCCTTTTTTAATTGATACAGAGTTTGATCTCATAATTACTGTGAATTGAAAAATGATAAAAACAGGAAAATTTCTTTTAAAAAATGGAAATTTTTAGTTCCCCTCCCTGACTTTGATGAATGGTCTAACCCAGTGGACGGCAAACTTATTATCCAAGGAGCCAAATATGAACATTACGATTCTTTTAAAAAATGGGAGCCAAATCTGCTTGTTTATTAAACTTTTATTACACTAAATAAAACTAAATTTCATACTTAATAAATAATTATTAATGCGAACAATAGCCGACCGCTGGTCTAACCCATTCTGCAAATTCCGTTGCTGCTTAGCGTTCACTTTATAAGGAAATGATAGGTTTTAAGTAATATAAGAGGACAGGTACTTACTAGAGATGCCAAAATAAATAAAAAATTATACAAAATTACATGCTAGTTCAAAAGCGGCATTGCTGTCAGTGCAGTGCACCTCTGTGTAAAAGGTATACATGAGAAGCGATATCAAATCTGCAAATTTCTAATTTGATGTCCGAAAATAAGAAAATCTCGAACTTTTTAGTTATAGAACAATGATTTAAAGCTGAACTATGATCGGCATCAAAATGTATCGCTTCACATTTATCATTTAATGACATTTAAATTTTTTTTAAAAATAAAATTACTCAAGAAATGAATTTATTCTATTTCACTTTTTGTTTTTCTCACCATTGGGATAAACTGAAGTTAAATATAGATGATTTTCCAGATAAAATAATTTAAAAAATAAATTTATTATTTTTATGAATTTAAAGGTAATTATTTAGATCATTAAGGAAGCTTAAAAAATAAACATTCATGCCAAAGTATGGATATGTACAAAAATCAGGAAGTTTCCTTTTATCAATGAAATATTAAAAGAATTGATCATTATAAACTGAAAGTATGAATAATGCCTTAAATTAAATCTGAAAAAAGGAGTGAAATAATATATTTTTGGAGTATTTCATGGAATTTAGATTGTTTTAACACGCAACATTCAATTATACTAGTTTTCTTTGAAGGAGGAAAAAAATCGCTGGCAGAAATTAATGTGAAAAATGCACATTTGCAATATATTAAAGAATTGAACTAAAATATGTCAATTAAAAATATGCTTAGTTAAATATGATTAGCAATTCATATTAAACAATTTAAGAAAAAATAATGTTTAATTTTTTTGCATTTCTAATCCCCTAATGAGAAATTTAGTCACACGTGATCCTAGTAATCTGTTTCGAATAAAAATTCAATGGAATTGAACATTTCGATTAAATAACTCGTTTCAAAGAATTACGACTCTAAGCAAAATACAAGTTTAGAACGCGTTAACATAGAACCATCATGGTAAATACAGATGGGAAAATTATCTATGCTTCTCTCTTCTTGGACCTTTCCTCAATGTTACTGCAATGTCCCACGCCTAAACGAAACCTTGGTGTCTCGGATTCTATAACATCCATAAGACCACCTTGTTAGAATTCATTGAATTGAATTTCTGCAATCTATTACGATGCTAAACCTTCAAGGGCAAAAGAAACACTAAAGAGTTTTACGCAATAAGCTGTATAAACTGAACTAGGTACGTTACTGATTACATATTAAAATCTGTGCTGAGCTTGCCCGATGAGCGCCTGGCACTATGTCAAAATATGCGTGTAATGCTTGCAGAGATAAAATGGATCGCAGAGCCATTTGTAATGTATACCAAGGGAGGGACAAATCATTAGACGAATGACATCCCTTGAGCACTTGTCAAAAAATATTGGGGATTGCAAGCATTTTCAATCACAGCAATACCGACTTCTCTAATTCCATTAGAAAATCCGTTTCCATTCATTTCTAGGAAAAGCACTCAACTTTTCAGTACCCTTAGATTTAGTAATCATATTTTTCAATTCATTCTTCTGCACAAATCTTTCGATTTTTTCGCTTCGTAACTAAAAAGCCGTTGCAGTGTAAACGGGCTTGAAGCGTAATAATTCGTTGATCAAAAGTGCCTTATTAATATAAAATCCCCGCAACAGCATTGTGGCGACATTTTCGAAATATTATATAACATTCTGAATATCGAATAACAGCATTAAGATATCGCATAGTATCTAGTTTTTACAGCAAATTGTTAAATGTTCATCTGAATTTGTTTCATTTATTTGGTTCTCTTAAAATATTTTATGATGTATTTAAAATACAAAATAGCAAGCACATTTGACTCAATTTATTTTTATTCTAAACTTGTAATACGTTTCTATTTACATAAATATTACTTTTCTCAAAATGGGTTATGTCGTTTCTCTTGCAAAACAGAAGTAGGTTTCGATTCGGTGTTGGATGTACTCATCATACGTCTTCCAACTGATATGATGTCGAAATTTAAAGAGGTCGTGCCAAATGACACACGGTCCTCGTCTTATGACAGTGGTTCGTAATTACAAAGTCTATTCCTGTTGCTTGAGTGTTACTTTAAAACGACACATAAATGTAATTAAAGGAAACGTGAATCTCGTTGGCAGATTTTGCTTACACTAGACCCACATGTGCAATAGTTCTTCTATGGTACCAAGTTTCGCTCTTATTATTTCATATTCTGAAGCTAATCGCCTATCGCTTAGTATTAGGCCATCGTGGCATGCCAAAGACCATAATTTTGTTATCAAGTTCTGTAATTATTTGTCGATGTGATTTGGATATCTGGAGAAAGAAATTGGTTGTGCTGTAATCCTTTTTATTTGTTGACTCCTCAAACTATTGAGTCAAAACGTGAAAGTCATCCATAAATTTCAGAAATCAATGAAACTCATCGTTAATATCTCAGTCTCTAGTAAAGTTAGTAAAAGACAACCTCAATCCTGTAATGTGTTTTTGAAAATATCCGTAATGTTTGATTTTTTACCAAGTGAAGTGAAGAGATTAACATCGAAGATGCGTTACCTCTCTTAAAAAACAAAGATGGCTGATGTGCTACTGGAACTAAGGATCGGATATGTTTATGAACTGTAAAAATTAACGATTGTGAAATTTTATGAATGCAATTAGTTGTATGGGCTTTTATATGAGTTGTATTTAACGATGACGGCTAACATGTATAGAGTAGGAGGTAGGTTTCTTAAATATGTACTGTCGGCTCTTCTGGTATCTTAATTTATTCTCCATATATATAAAAAATTAATTTATAGTTTAGGATGAAGAACATAATATTTTTATTCTGATGTTAAGTTTTTAATTTATCTGAATAGCATTCTCATTATATTTGAATGTACATAAGTTGATTGCTTTTTCGAAAAATAAAGATTGTTTTCTATCATGATATAACCCTATTAGACATTATAATGTCAGATAATTAATGTACACTATGATGCTAGCATATACTGTGTGACTCGTTTTTTAAGTGAAATATTGTAAATTTATTTATATTTTTAAAGAATATTTAATTTTTTTTATTATCAATTTTCTAAAATAAATTTAATATTTCTATTTTTTGTTTGTTTTGCTAAGCCATAAGATTGTGTATAAAAATATTATTTTGAAGTAAATCTTTTTAGTTAGTTATTATAGCTTTACAGAAAGATTTTTTCGTTTGTTTTGATCATTATTGAAGTAACTCGATAAATTGCATAATTTTTTTTTCAATTTGTGAATATATATATATTATCAGATATTCCTGACATTATTATTATTTTCATATTTTGGAACTAATTTTAAAAAAGATTAAAGCTGTGTTATTATTTACAAAATAACATTAACAATTTTTGAAAAAGTGAAAAAAATTCCTTGTTATTTGACATCTTTCTTATTTATTTAATGCTTTGTTTTATATTTATGCATTATACATATATATTTTAACAGTTATAAAATATTTAAACAGCATAAAAATGTTTTTATTTTTATAAGATTTTTTTAAAATCTTGTGTAGTAAATAAAGTATAAGTACTACATGATTTACTTAAAATTCTAGTAGGTGGCAGTTGAAATTAATTGATCATTAATTCCTTGTATGAAAGCTGATTAAGTTATAGTTTATTTTTGATAATTATTGGATGCAGCAATCAAAGAATTAATGTATCTATTAATAAAATTTTTTAGTTAGTTTCTAATTTTTTAATTAATTTTTAATTAGTTTTAATAATAAATCAAAAGCTAAAGAGTCTTTAAAAATCTTATTAAAAATAAATAATAGGCATGCAATAACAAAACAAAATAATAAATTGCAAAATTAATCTAATATACATGGGTAAAAATTATTGAGAATCGCATTTTGCTATGTTTACATTTTATTTTTTATGTATATTGCCCCCCCCCCCCCAACGGCATTCTTTGTGAGTCAATGAAAAACTCCAATTATAACTTTAAAAACTAATTTTGTGCTTAATTAATGCTAAATACCTTCATTGGATAATTATCTTGAAACATTAGTTTAAATATTAATTATCGTATAGTTAATTACTAAATTTGCATTATTTTTAGATTTATGAAATTAATATATGTATGATTTTCCCAAGGTTTAAAAAAATTTACAGCTTTCTTTACTCAGTATTTTTAAATATTTACTAAATAGGAAGTTTAACTTTATAAGCCCTGACCATCTTGTTTGACAGGGGTCTGACTCAGTCACTTTGTGGTGGTTCCATTAAAGAGGTGAAAAGTACTTTTTGACAAGCATACAATTAACTGCCTCAAAGTGCCTGAGTTAAATGCTCACTGAAAGGTCAATATTAAATGGTCTGGGCTCAAAGGGTTAAGCTTTATATAAGATATATTGCATGCTAAATAAATTTCTATTAAATTGTAACTTATAAACTAATTTACTAACAAATTTTTAAGTTTCTGTTGTTTCATTAACGACTGCAACAGTCATGAATTAATATGTATATTTTTATTATTTTTTATTTTTTTATTATAAAGTTTGTCTTCGTTTTTACATTCTCTATTTTACCAATCATTTCATATAATATTAAAATGTAAAACATTACAAAAGAGATAGAGAGAGTAAGAAAGAAATTTGAAAGCCTTTTGATTAATTCCTGTTTAAAAATCTATTTTTTTATTAAATGCTTTTAATTCTTATATATATGTATATAATGATGTTGTAATTTGATATAAGAAAATGAAAGTGAGACAGTGCTTGCTTTATAAGAATGGCTTTGTACAAAAAGGCTTAATTTATCTTGCATTTTATAGATTATGTCTATTTTGAGACATCAGCAACTGCTCCTTACCAGATTAGAAGAATTGAAGAGCTTATAAAGGTAATAAAAATATTGTTTGGTGATTTTATTTGTCCTAAAATGTTCTGTGAAACCAAAATTTGTGATGGCAACATTTTTATAAAAACTTATTTCAAATTTTTAATTAAAACTGCAGATATAATGAACTAGCAAATTTTATCTGAGCAAAATAGTGTTTTTTCTTTTATAATTAAAACTTTTATTGATTATTTATTAAATATTTATTCAATTAAAGAACTTAAATGAATTTTCTTTTGTGATATTTATTGATAAACATCAGATGTGGAAAAAACTAAACAATGTGCAAATTTAGTTTTAAAGAAAAACTTTAAAAATTCTGCTGTAAAAATGATTTCCTTAGTAATTATTTTATTGTCATTATTGATTTCCTATTTAATAGTCAAAATAATA
The DNA here is from genome assembly GCA_026289955.1 of Argiope argentata. Taxonomy (NCBI): domain Eukaryota; kingdom Metazoa; phylum Arthropoda; class Arachnida; order Araneae; family Araneidae; genus Argiope; species Argiope argentata. The sequence continues at coordinate 496,233 of JAOUZG010042400.1, forward strand.
GTTAGCCTCCTGTTTCAGTGAATTGACTATGAAAGTGAAGAAAGCCCCTTCCAAATTTATGTTCCTGAGCAATTAAATTTTCTTCCTCAATCTGAGAGGGAAAATTTAGAAATATATTTAATGTTTTAATGTTTCTTTTTTCTTTCTTTTTTTTTTTTTTAGAATTGTAAATTTTTTTATGGTTTAATGAAATTAATTTTGCTTCTAATTTTCAGACGCCAAACGGTAACGTCGAGGCAAAAGTTATGTGCTTCTACAGAAGACGTGATATTGCCACTTCCTTAGTGATGATGGCTGACAAGCAGCGTAAGTAAAGACATATGTGCTTTCAGTTATAAAAACATTACATTTTATAAAATATATATAAAAAAAATGTTTTTTTGTTTTGTTTTTTGTAAAGCAATTATGTTTTGTTCCCTTCTCTCCCTCCCTTTATTATTATTTTTAACTAAACAATTTAACTGAGTGACATTTTGCAGATTTGAATATTTCTTTCAACTTACCTTTTAATAGTGAGGTAAATTTTCATGGATATATATATAGAGAGAAATGGAAAAATCCAAACTAGAACCGAAATGAAAGTGAGCAACAACGAAAGTAGAGAGATAAACCAGAATAGAAACATATAAGTAAAAGAAATCCGGCCTGATAACTTTCTCAAGGGTCACCATCATGCTGGGATTCCAAATAAAGAGTTCTTTTTTTTCTGTAAGTGGGTTTTGAATATTATATAAAAAGGAAACATTCCACTGTGACCCAAAAAAACAGAACTTATTTTTCAGGTCACAGCAGAATGTTTCCTTTTTAGATAATAGTCAAAACCTACTTACAGAAGAAAAAAAAATCCCTTTATTTGGAATCCCTGCCTGATGGTGACCCTTGAGAAAGTCATCAGGCCGGATTTCTTTTACTTATAAGTATCTACTCTGGTTTATCCCTACTTTCGTTCTTGCTCGCTTTCATTTCAATTCTACTTTAGTTTTGTTCATCTATGTTCCCCTATATTTTTAGTTGTAGCAGCATAGGCACTCTTTAAATATGTATGTAGTTTTTTAATATTATAGTTGCTAGTTTGATTCTATAATAGTCAAAATTTGCTATTAAGAAATGCTTAATTTATAATAAAAAAATAAATGTAATAAAAAATAAAATTGTAATATTTTTATCTTTGTTCTTATATATATATATAATATGTTTGATATGTATTTTTGCTCTTGTACAATTTTTTTCTGAATTAGACTAAAATTATTTTTTAATCGGTGAATAAATGTATTTAAGTAGCAAACCTTAATAATAAAGTATTTACAGTGCTGTGCTTAAAGTTTATTTTGTATCAAATCTGAAAATTATAATTTTTTATGCTTAGATATTGTTTTTATATAAATAATTAAATATTATTTTAAAAATGCTTTTGATTGTTTTAATAGGTCATGAAAATATGGATGCTACATTAATAAGTAAGTTTATATTATACTTCCTTTAATCGTTTGTTCTTTTTTAATAAAGGTGCACAATGTTAATTGTAAATAAAGATTTATGTTATTAATAATTTTTAATTAGTATATATAATTTTGAATGGCAGATTTTTTTTATTGGTGATTCAAAATGGGTAATAAAATCTCGGGTAACACTATGATAGCAAAATTAATTCCACAAGTCAGGCGGATAAGTAAAATAATTGTTTTACTGGATAGCTAGGTTCCAGATTTTCTTTTGCCTTTTGTATTTGACTATCAGTGAATGTTTGGTTTTCCTATTCAATGGAAGGCATAATAATCTCCCCCCTTTTTTTTCCATGTTACAATTTTCTTGAACATAGTAAAATATGCTGATTATCCCTAGAAAATTAAATATTCAAATAGAAGTCCGGGTGTAAATATCAATGTACATCTAGTTAAGAAATCTATAAAAATTTGCTTTATTTTGTATATTTCCATTTTTCCTATAAATTTCATTTTAAACAGAAGAATTTCTTGTGTTCAAGCCTCAAAATTAGTTTTAAGGCATATTAGAAAATGATTGAAAATAACTTTAACATTTTTACTTGTATTTTTTTTTCTGTAACTTTTCAGATGCTTCTTTGCATTTTCCCAATAAAATAAATTTTTTTTGAAATAATAAATCGATATTTATAAAATAAAAGTATTTTTTTTTCTATTTTAGATTTATTAATTATTGTGTTACTAATAAAATAAGCAATGATCTTAATTTTTGATTTTAGGTGCCTTAGAAGAAGAACAAGAGCGTGAAGCTGAACAGTTAGCTGAAAAAGAACGTCATCAATTAAAACACAGAGAACTCTTTTTGTCAAGGCAAGTTGAGACTTTGCCTGCAACACATATTCGAGGGAAATGTTCAGTCACTCTTCTGAATGAAACTGAATCACTCTTGTATTACTTGAATAAAGATGTAAGTTTTTGGTTCTTTTGTTTTACGAAATGTCATCCTTTTATTAATCATTCAGTCATTTATGTAGGTAATTATTTATGATGTGATGTAACAAATTTTAAAATTCTAATTTAATTTAAATAGAAAGGAGTTATTTTTTAATCTGTATGATTTACTAGGAAGAAACAGTGAAGAATTGTTGACTGCTAACAAAGAAGGGAAGATTAGATATGAGAATTTGCAGATAACGTCATGTCTTTTGAATTTGAGAATTATTATTTTATTTACTTCTTGGCAGTAAGATTATCCTGATCTTCTACTTTAAGACACTTGAATGTTATTTACATTACATTGTATGTGCAACACTTTGTATCACTGAACACACTTTGAACAAAACTTAAAATTTTTGTGAATTTTTAATGTACAGGATTAGAAAAAGTTTTGATTTGAAAGTTGGACTTGTGTTTCTCAAAAGTTTACAAGAATAAGGATTAAAATTAGTCTCTTTAAAATTAGAATAATCTTATAAAATTATTCTCATAAATATAATCTTAATGCGAATTATACTTATGCTACTATGCTTAATACTAAATTACTATTATTTATTTTGCTGATACATTGAAATTAGATTTAGTGTTAATAAAGGTTAAATTCTTAAAAAAATAATTTAAAAATAAAATATGCCATCTATGCATATTTTATAGTAGTAGCTTAATAGAATTTGGAAATTGCAGATTCATCATCTACTTGCTTTGAAAAATAAGATTGCATTGTTATCACAATTTTTCTTTTAACATTCTGATTTGGATTTTCTATCGAATAAAAATCTTTGCATGCATGTATAGTTATGTGCCTTTTATCGCTAGCTATTGTATGAAGCTAGCCTATAAAATGGCAGTAAATTTCTTGAATTTTTCATATCTCTCAGTGGCTACTTTTTATATTGGAATTTTGACCACTTAACACTCCTTCAAGTGTTTGCCCAATTCCAATGAAGTCTTCTCTCTCTCTCTCTCTCTCTCTCTCTCTCTCTCCCCTGCTTGGTTTGAATATTTTATTGAATAGAAACATAGCAAATATTATTTACTCACAGAACAGTGCTGGAAATCAAATTAAAATTAGTCTCCCCTTCTCTAAAATGTTTTACTGATAAAAATTATTATATCTAGTTATTGATTCACTTCTTATTATCTGTAACTAGGAGATCAATTAGGATTTTCTTTTTCAATTGAAAAATAGAATTTTTAAAACTATTTGAAAAAATTGTAAAATCTTAGTAAACCAAAATCGCATCTGTGCTAAAAAGTTCAAAATATTAAAATGCTTTTTAGACAAATCTTAAATTTTAATATATCAAATATATTTCTTTAAAAAAAACTGTCATTTAAAAAAAAGATATTTCAAAACAAAACTAAACAAACAAACTGATTTTTTTTTTTTTTTTTGAAAAGAAGGATGAACTTTTTTTTGAAAAGAAGGATGATGATGAGTGAAATAAATATGTGACATGACTGAATGTCACATATTTATTTCACTCTTATATTTTGTTCTGAGTAAAATTCCAAATATTTTGCTGTATTTTTAATAAATCATGATACTAATTGTATAATTTTTGATTCCTATTATTTTATGATGAATATAAGTTTTTTTAAAGAAAATTTTCCATCTATTTCTTTACTTTTTAAGGATTGCTTCTTTTATTCATTGGTGTTTGATCCACAACAAAAAACATTGTTGGCTGACAAAGGTGAAATTAGAGTAGGACCCAGATACCAAGCTGAAATTCCTCCATTACTGCCAGAAGGTAGCAATTGTTTATATTTTAAATAATTTAAAATTAATTAAATTATTTTTCTCAGTTTTTTCTTTTGAACATTACATATAAAACATTATCTCCCTTGAGATTTTTCTTCTCTTTTTATAATAAAACAGGTGTATGTTTGCCTGATGTAATCATTTAAATCTCATCACAATTATATAAGTTCTAATAAATACAGGAAAGAAAAAGATAACTCTATGTGATATTGATAACCAGAATTATTTATTAATGAGACAAGTAAAAGAGGAAATGTTTTCTTGAAAATATTTACAACAAAAATGATCACATGGGAAACTGGTATATTTAAATTTCTGATAGTTAAGAAGGCATTTGATTTTCAATTTTGTAACCATATATTTTAATCTTAATTTAAATAAATTATAGAGTGCAATAAATTGTACTTGAAATGGAATAAAAATTTTCATAATATTTATTTAGGTGTCGAAGATCCACGAAAATCAGAAGATTTGGAACAGTTAGTGTACACACCACATCATAACTTAACAGATCGTCAGATAGACCAATTTCTCATCATTTGCCGGTAATAATTTGTTTGAAATTTTTTTCCTTACTTGGATTTTACTTTCTAATCTTGTAAATTATAAACATTTTGGGCATTTCTTTAAATTTCTTTTTTTTTTTACAGTTCTGTTGGCACCTTCGCAAGAGCATTGGATTGTTCAAGTTCAGTTAAGCAACCTAGTTTACATATGAGTGCAGCAGCAGCATCACGTGATATTACTTTGGTAAGACTCTTTTTAAAGTACGTATTATTTTATCCCCTTCTCTGCCCAAAAAAGTTTTAAATCTGTCATTTTACTGGTTTTCAATTTATAATTTGTTTATTAAATTAATCTAATTCTGATATGTTGATGTATGGTTTTCATTGAATTAACTGTAGGGGAGACCAGAACGCATAACATCAATTTTGATTGCAAATTTTTTAAAAAAAATATTGTAATGATTAAATGACTGATATTATTTATACATTCATACAACCTTTGGTTATTATAAAACAGAATTAATAACAGTACAACTAAAAAATAATTTAGCAATATCGAGTTGAATAAGCTAACTCTATCGGTGTCAACTTGCACCTGTGACCAGGATACATCGGTATCATACTTGGGGCAGGTTTATTTACAATTTTTGTAATTATTCTCTAAAAAGAATAAAGAATTAAAAAGAATATTTTAATGGAAATCTTTTGTTGAACTGGAATTTAAGTGATTGGATCGAAGTAAAAATTACACTTTCTCTTTCAAATTTAGGAATGTTTAATCAAGATAAAACAAACTGAAATCGACTTTAAATTACAAAAATGTGTTTGTGTTTTGCCTCTATTTAAAGGCAATGGCAAAACCATATTTAAATCAGCCCTAGAGGCAACTGCTGTCATTTTAGAACTTTTTTTTTGTGGAAGCTCACTTTACATATTTCTATTTTAGTTCTCAACAGTTACATTAATACAAAATCATATTCTGGATCTTTTTCTAAATTTAAATAATTGGAGTGCTCACTCAAGTCACAGTTGATATCATAATCGTCTTTATTATTGGAGGACACCAATCTTCTTCATTCTCAAAATGATAGTTTTGCCTTCTAGATTTCATTTTCTTTCTTTGCATAGCAACTTTTCCCACTTTCCTATTTTTTCGCTTTCCTTCATTTTTTTTTATTATGTTTGACGAGAATATCTGTTAAAATAGCAGTCTGCTTCTTCCTTTGTCCTTTTCTTATTCCTCATCTTGTGCCAGCCTTTGATAATGGTAATAGTTCTCCCAACTTTAAAACAGAGTATGGAATAAAAATTTTTGGATATGGGGAGGAAAATGCTTACAGCAATGCTATTTCTTTCGTACTCTGCTGCAAAAGTTTTGTTAGTATCATTAAGTACCAGATTAGATCAAATACAGCCCCCAAAACTAAAAGTCATTAATGTATATTAGTTGTGGCTTAAGAATGGTCCATTGCACAGCTGGGAAGAAATTCTAAATTGGAAAATATGTCCTGATTTAGTGGACTTTTTCCAGCAGCTGCAAAGCCGATTGTTTTATTGCTCTCAGAGGTAGTCAGTCGGGAAGCAGTCACTATGGAATAGGGAATGTGTCTAGTCCATATTCCATACACTTGCAAGTCCAAAACTATATTTGTTGTAACACTGTGCTTAAAATTTTTTTAAAAAAACACGCAGCAGTGTTTTCTTTTATTAAATGAAGTAAGCCAAATCAAATTAGTTGCTTCAGATTTTCTAACGGAAAGTTCTTTTTTTTAAATTAACTGGGCCAGTCTTTGCCTGCTTATTGATTTCCCTTCCATGAAGCAGGTACTTTCTGTTTTAATAAAAGGACATAGATCAAAATAAACATCTGAACTTCATTTTACATATTATGCAAAATATAATTTTTCCTCTTAGTTGAACTTTTTTTGTGTTGACAGATGTATCCAAAACACTGTAGGCATTATTGCATTGTAGGCAAATGTGTCCCAAACTTTTAGCAGTCTTTGAATGTGATAATTCTTAATGAAATAACTCTTTTATTGCTTCAGAAATGACGTCCAGAAGTCAAAGCATCTATTTGTCCTACTCTTTGTTTCTAACCACGAGCTTAAAATATTGGTCGTTGACATCATTCAAAACATAAGGCCAATCCGCTGGGCTTGGTACCAACATACCCAGGGGTGTTTGTGCTCCGGGGAAACCCCGGAATTCCGGGGATTTTGAGCTTCGATCCCCGGAAATTTCGGGGATCGTCGTTCAAAAGGAAGTAGGAGTAATAATGAATTATTTATTTTGATATGAGTAATTTTGTTTGCTTTGAAAGTAAAAAAGCAAGGTCAGTGCGTGTGGTAAAATCTTTTCCATTCTTTCTCTAAAGGCAGTGATGCGTGAAAAGGCGGGGGGGACTTCTTTTTTGTTCTTTCCTTATTGCGAGCTATGACTCATTCATCGGGTTCTCGGACATTATCTTCTGGATTCTTTTCGGCAAGTAGGCGCGGCAGAAAAAAAAGGAAGAGTCTTCGTTCGACCAGATGTGCGATCACGTGACTCTAAGTTCAAAGGTATTATCTCTCCTGGCGAGGTATTTATAAACACACACACACATTATTTATAAATTGATGGCAAAATTTTTCTCTTTTTCTTATGATGCCAGAAAATATAGAGTGTACATATTTTAATGATTTATTAAAGGTTGATGTCACAAATCCAGAATTCCATCTACCTAGCAAAGTAATATTTACTGGTGCAGAAGCTTCCACTCTCTTGAAGAAATTATCAAAAAATCATCCAATAGCAAAAGAATTCTAAATTTCTCTGATGAAAGCTTATACTAATACAGCACAGCATATGAAACAGAAATTACCCCTTAAAAATTCATATCTAATTAGTTTTACAGCATTAGATCCAGAGCTAAGAGGTAAAACCAGTATAATATTAGCTTTTGAAAAATTATCATGTCCCATAGTTTTAGTGATAATGAAAAGTCAAAAGTGGAAGCTGAAATAAGGTTATGCCAGAGTGATATTGATATCGCCCAAGAAATGCTCTACACATCTGATGAAAGTGGAAATCAAGTCAAGTGTACAATTGATAAATATTGGTCTAAAGTTTTTAATTTAAAAGATTTCACAAATGGTTATAAGTATCCTACATTGGCTAAATTGGGCAAAGCCTGCCATAGCTGCTTTCATGGCCCATTGGTGGAAAGTGCATTCAACTTAATGGATACACTTGTCACTGACTATAGAACCTCTCTTTGATTCTCTTGATGCAGTGCAGACTATTAAATATGATTTAATGGCTTCTAAAGAAACCTCATGTGAAAAATATGGCTTAAAAAATCCAATGACTGATCCAATTCACAAAGATCTCTTACTGAATATGAACAGAAGTTGGAAAGCATATCAAGAGGACTTAAAAACAAGTATTTCAGATGAGTCACCTTTAAAAGTCTCTGAAAAACCTTCTACCTTAGCAGAAAAGCAAACTGCTTCTACCTCTGTATGTGCACTTCTCGAGGAAATTTCTTCAACTGTTAATGAGGGAAATAAAAGTCAACCTTCCTGCAATTATAAAGTTCACCACAAAAGAAAGACAAGCCTACAAACATCAGAAAATAAAAAGCAGCTGAAATTAGATAATTTTTTTAAAGTATTCATGTAATTTAAAATATTTACATAAAATGTAGTAGTTTATATGTTTGAAAATTTATGGTTATTAATTTTGCAAAAAAAGTAATTCATTGAACTTTTACAATTAGGTCATTCAATACTTCATAATTGTAATTTTTTATTTCTCCCCCCCTTCTCGAAACTCCAAAATGTCGGTAGTAAGTCCGTAAAAGTTTCAGGGGATTTTTTGGGGGGCCACAAACACCCCTGCATACCCCATCACACCATTTTTTATTTTAATTCAATTGTTTTCAAGAAATGTTGAATTAATTAAAGAATATTTTTTCATGAATACTTTTAGGAATGTACAGACATAACACTTAATCTGCAACAAGTTTCACTGTTAGAAATTCTTTTGTAGAAAATCAAGTAGGTGATAAGTAATTACTTAACAATCTAACCTATAGCATCTCATGAGCTATGTAAAATTGATTAAAAATTTCTGAGTGTATGAAATCATACTTCCTGTTCATTCTGTTTCCACTTCTACTGCCATTTAGTGTCTTTTAACTGCTATTAGCCTAGTGCCAAATAGCCCCGGTGCCCGCTACAAAATAACTTTCACATTGTTGCCTTTTATTTTTCAGAATAATAAGTATTTTTTTACATATTCAAGAATGTTTTATTTTTTAATATTATCAGCATTTATTACATTAGCATTAAGCAATACAGATGTACATTTTAATTGTAGTTTTTTCCTCCATTTTTGACTAAAATGTTTAAACATTTGTGAATGACTGTCAAACATTTTAGATTTTGCCTTTTAAACTGAAGCCTTTAGACATTTCTGTAGAAAAATGGGATAAATCTTGAAATGTCAATTTCAAAATAAAATTATCATAAAAGCTTGAAAATGGTTTTATTTATTCAATATTTTCCCTTTAGTTTCATGCTATGGACATTTTACACAAGCATAATTATGACATTACTAGTGCAATATCATCACTTGTACCATCTGGAGGGCCCGTTTTGTGCCGAGATGAAATGGAAGAATGGTCTGCTTCTGAAGCTAATCTCTTTGAAGAAGCTTTAGAAAAATATGGCAAAGATTTCATTGACGTCCGACAGGATTTTGTAAGTGGTTTTTTTTTTCAAGTCATTGCTTTTGTTTTTTTAATAATTCTATTGAAAATGAATCGTCTACTTAAAAAAAAAAAACTGAAAAAATATAGCTTTTGAAATTAAACGATTTGTTTTTCTAGACTTTAAGTCACATGCCTAGATTTTTTTTGTTTGGAATGTTTAGAATATTCTGTTTTTATAGCTACCATGGAAAAGTCTGAAAAACGTGATTGAATATTATTATATGTGGAAAACAACTGACAGATATGTTCAACAGAAACGTGTGAAAGCAGTTGAAGCGGAGAGCAAACTTAAACAAGTTTACATTCCAAATTAGTACGTTTACTGTTAAATTTTCATGTATTTGTTATTGAATCTATTTTGTTATTTCGTCTAATCATTTTCAATTGTATTATTTATTGATCATTTATAAAATAAATTTCATTAATGCTAATCCTATTTTTATTTTGCTTATAGCAACAATAAACCTGGTGTGTTAAATGGTGCTTGCGCTGGTGAAAGTCCATCAGCTAGTGGTCGTCCATGTGAAAGCTGCTATAGTATGATTATATATTAAAATATTTTAATTAATTTGTACCACTAAATTCATAATGCATTAAAACTAATGTTTTTATAAGGTACAGTTGATTTTCTCAAAAAATTTCTTTTTAGAAATGTTAAAACTTTTAAAAAATGATCTCTAATCATTTTTAAAATTTATTTCTAAAATATTAATTTTTAACTTAGTAATATTTAGAATTATCTGAAATTTATTAAAAATTCAATAAATTGCATATGACGAGTACATACAAAAAAATTATGAAAGTGTTATTGTTTTATGATACTTGTAATGAACAATCATTAACATACTCCTCAGTTTACCAATTAAAAATAAATGAAATTTTCTTTGGGCAAATAAACAAGAGATTAAAGTCTTTAAATTTCTGCTTAATTTTCTATTTTGCTATTCATTAATTTCATTTTCTATTATTAAGTGGAATTTTCATCTTTTAAAACTTTGTTTAAAAGCATGATCAGGTATTATTATATGCTAAAAATGAAAAAGAAACTGCGAGGGAGGATATTTTTAGAGCATATAGCTGTTAGAGAGGAACTTCATTAAAATATACCCGACAAATGTTTATTTTAAGCTTGGGAGTTTCATGTGTTACTGCAGCTTAATGTTAGAAAAATTTGAAAAATTACAAAGTGTAATAAAGCTAGATATCCACACATTTCAGACATTTAACTAGTTAGAGAATAATTAATTTCTTAAATTTTATTATTCTTCATATATAAGTGTAAAATAAAATAAATGTCATTAATTTATGGGTGAATTTCTGTCGTAATTACTTTGAAATAATTAAAGGTGAAATGTTCATACAATCTATAAAATGAATATTACTTTTAAAACTTGTTAAACTTTTTCTAAACAAAGAATTTTTTTAAAAATCTGTATTAAATTTCTTTTTAATTATGAAATTTAACAATTTTGAAGTTAATTTGAAAAGAAATTAATTATTAAATGTTATTTATTAAAAACATATAGCCTCATAATACTGTTTTTTGCAGCTCCCACTTCTAGTCAATGGTATGCATTTGGGCCTGCACATTTACAATGCCGTCTATGTCAATCTTGTTGGAACTATTTTAAACGATTTGGAGGACTGAAATATCCCACACGTCTAGGTAATATATATATTAATATAAACTTGTTTTTAAAATGTATCTGTCAATGTATGTATGTAATATTGATTTTGATTAACTAAAAAAAGTAAATTTTAGTGTTTTCTTTAATTTTATGTTGTCTTCTTTTAGAATCTGTGGATTTAGTTTCTGGATCGGGTTCAGAAAGACTTCCATCACATGTAGCATCACACAGACCTCATCGTTGTACCATATCAGGCTGTGGCAAGGTAACTACAGATTTATTATGTTTTATTATTTTAAAGTATGGACTATAAAAAAATTATAATATAATAAAAAAAAAACACCTTGAATAGGATAAGCTGGTAATTTTCACTTACTTAATTGCAATTTTTTTAACTAATTTTCTACTAGAATTGAGGGTAATTGGACTAACTGTTAAAATTCTGCATATATATACAGTTATGATTTTTAGAGCTGAATCTTCCTTTGTTATACATTATCAGTATTGTTTTTCTCAGATCATTATTATATGAAAAAATATTTATATTTTAATCCTTGACCAACAGCTGTCCTGTTAAAATTAATTTAACCTTAAGTGAGCAAAATAAAATTGCTTCAAAATTTTATAAGTGTAAAAGTAGCTCTTAAAACATATTTTAACTTCCCTTGAAACATTAAATGTTCCTTCAAGTTTTGGATTTTATTTCGTTATTGAAAAATCTCAGAGTTCTTTTTAATTTTTTAAATAAATTTATGAAATTCAGTTGTTTTATTTTGAATTTGTTTTTAAATATATCTGAGAAAAATCAAAATTTTGTGTCTTAAAAATTATTTTAAATACTATTTTTTTTAAAAAATTTTGAATAGTAAATTGTGTGTTAGATAGGAATATATATTAAAATTTTGAATATAAGTGAGAACATAAACTTTTTTTAATAATAAAAATTATTTATATAGCTCTTTGCTCAAAACAAGTAAAAAAGGAATTATTATTATTTTTCAATTATTACTTTGTGCTGCAAAATATATAGCAAAACCATCTTGATAACAATTGTTTAAATGTAAATCCCATTATATTAAAATTGTGCAAATGTCATTCTTATGTGTTATCTTTAATTATCATTTTATTAATCTTAGATTAATCAATTTTAATGTAATTATTGCTTTTCAATATCTTAAAATAAAAAAAATACTCTATTGAAATGCTTAAATAGAGTATTATTTTTAGTTTAGAGTCAAAGGTTTATTTTAAAATAATGCTTAATTTTAAAATAAACCTTTTAAATAATATTTTATTTTTAAAAACTGAAGATAACCAAATTTCCATTTATCTCTTTGTTTTATTCCTTTTTTTAAAAATTTAATAATATGATGCAAATAAATCATGTTAAAAAAAACCTCTGTATGGTTTGTAAGAGTTTGAAAATAAAAATGAGGTTAGTAGTTTTGTTGTATTTATTAATGCTTTTTGTTTTTTAAAGGAATTTAAATTGAAAGCTCACCTTGCTCGCCATTGTGCTACAGCTCATGGACTTGTTATTAGAGCTGGTAGTCCAAGACCAATTATGAAGACCAGGGCAGCATTTTATTTACAGACTACGCCTTTAACAAGAAAAGCCAGGCGTTATGCTGCACATCTTATTAAACCTCGACATGCAGCTAGGAATCCATTCCAGCCTATCAATGTATTGGCAATCAAACAAGAATGTATGTCATTTTGAACATTTTTCTTCTGTCTTTGAATAAGTATTGAACATTTAAAACTGAATGAACTTTCAGTATTAAAATTCAACTGATGTAATAATTCTAAAATGTAATTAAAAATAGTTATGTTAAAATTGCATAACTTCAGATATTTAAACCAGAATTTTTTTAAATGAAATTCTAGTTGATTGAAACTTAGTGTTGTTCCTGTGAAAAAGACATTTAAATTTTTGAAATATATCTTCTAACTTAGTTTGTTATCCCTTTAGAATGAAAGTATGTTAGTAGTTTTCAACATTTTCTAATGACTCTTCATTTCAGTAACCTGAGGCAGCCACTTTTTGATGATTCTACCTCACTAAGGGCTGAAATGTGGAAGAATGTGTGCATTATTGGAATTAATTTTATTACTAAGTGTAAACATTTCCTCTCACCCTTATTTTGTCAAATTAAACCCATTCTAACTCAAGCGCAAAAGTATGGGGGTTTAGAATCTTTGACAAACAATAATTGGTTTTATTTCAAACCAGTCTTGTGGATGTAATCCTGAAAAAAAAATTATTTTTGCTGCATTTAATGAAATGCATAATTGCATTCTAAATTAGTTAGTTTTTGTATTTATTGAATCAAGAATATAAATCCAAACTATTGTAAATGTAAAAGTGCTCAGACTTTTGCTCTTTATTAACATGCTGAGAAAAGCTTGTTTAAATATTTGTTATTTAATATGTAATTTTCCTACTATTATAACGTTTTGTTTATTAAAAGTAATGACACAACAACTTTCAGTTTGCAATCTGTTTATATATTAATGATATTTTTCTTCTTCAAAATATTAGTTCATTCAAGAATGATTGAAGGCCAACCAGACTTACCGAAATTAGAACCTCATGAACGAGGCAAGGTTGTGGATGTGTCACACAGACTTGGAACCCCAAATTTGCCCCCACCTGAATGGTTACTTCCAACACCTTTGGATAAAATACCAAAACTAGAAAGAGAAGCTTTCCCACCTCCTCCTCGAAATGAAGGTACACTGCTAAATAATCTTAATATTTTATTGGTGAATATCAAGTATTTATTAAATTGCCAATCTTTTATCATCCAATCATTTTGTAAAACTGATAATTTTTAAAGATGTTTTTACAATATAATTTATACATATGCATATGTCTATTAGATGGTTCTTTGTCAATTCCAAAACATCCCATGGATATGGAGGAAAACAATGTTCGGCTGACTCCTAACATTGCTAGTGCATCTCCTACTATCCTTAGAAAACGAGGATATGAGCAGCAGAATGGAGTTGATATTGGTAAGCTCTTGGATATTTATTTTTGCTATTTACTATGTAATAAAGGATGATTTCCCAGTTAATCTCTTTTTATAAGTTGAATGTGGTTAATCTTTTTAAATTATCAGACAAAGGAAAACAAAGTGATCTGGAAAACTAGCATTTACAAATGTCTGTGGGATTTCAAAGACAGGATTTTATTCAATACTTTTCAAGAAATTATAGCCAATTTTTGCAATTTTAAATTAAACTGCATGGTAATCACAAAAGATTATTAAATTTTTAAAATTGTTCTGGAATTATATCAATGAATTCACGGTATTTTATAGTAGTTTAAACTATAAATTTTGTAAACTTTACAACATATATTTTAAAAAAAATGTATCACTTGATGTTGTATCTGTTACATAGTTTTGTTTCAAATTTAGATGAAAGACGGGGGTATTCATTATGTTCAATGACACAATTTTAGAATCATTAAGTGTGAAAATTTATTTGGTGTCTTTTAAAGACGAGAATCTTATAAATATTAGAATTAGTATTTTTATGCCATTCCAGTCCTTAAGTATTTGTTTGGTCTGCATATTCAAAATAAACTTTGCCCATTAAATATGCTTTTTCAAAAATCTTTTGTAACTATAATTTCTATAAAATTTGTAATGCATCTTATATCTGTCTTTTCTTTTATCTGTATAACATATTACTTAATTGTCATTTCATTTGATATTAGTTAATTTAAAAATTGTTAAATAGTATGGGTTTTCAAAAAGCTTCAACTATTGCCCTTTGCTAGAAATGTTAAATTAAAAGGAAAAGTTAAATATTATGTTTTTTGTAAAAGCGTTAAAGTAGTTGCTAATATTCAGTATACAATTGTAATCTTAATGACAAAACAAGCATATATATATATATATAATTTCTTAAAAGTTTTTCTGTTAAATGATTTTTTTATGTGTAAAAAAATAGCCCTGCCCAGATTTTAAGGAAATATTACCATAAGATTTGCTATCATTTTATTTGATTTCAGGAGTTAATGTATTGTGTATGTACTTTACATTCACTTAACAGTTATTTGCTAATTGTAGGTTAAATTTTGCAAGTATCTTAATTTTAAGTTTATAGTTTATTATATAGATATATATAATATATCATTAAAGAGTTTCCAAAGTGTATATTATCCTTTCCAAAGCTTTTACCTTGTATGGCAATAGTGGCTTGATATGCACATGTGAAATACAAGTCTGTTATTCGAATGAAATAATTTCTAAGAACTTCATAATTATTTTGTTTGATTTTGAAACTTACAATTCCTTTAGAATTTTAAGAATCAGTGTATGAAATATATAAAAACCAGACTGGTATTCCAGGATTATTTTTCCCCCAGCTAAATGAACTTATAATTGACTTTGTTATATTTTTTATTCAGAATTTTGCTTTTGCTGGCGTTTATATTTTATTAGATTTTTTTTTTGTTATTTCATTTTACAGATAAAAAACTCCCCCTTGTTAAATTATTAACTAATGTAAAATGCATAATAAAGTGTTAGAAATTATAATCCAATGTATATTCCTTGCCAAACTCATGCGTTAGATTTCTATATCATACAAAAAAAAAATCTTGAAGAACTTGAAATTGCTTTTGATTACTTAAGCCCTTAAAATCATTAGTAAATACTACTAACTACTACTTTTAAGAAGCATATCTTAGATTATAACTAAAATTTTGTGAAATCTTTGAAAAGGGGGTAGGTATTAACAAACTAATATTCTGAGCAAAGATAGTAATTTCTAGTTTTTGTGAATATTTTTATTAATTACATAATGAGATGGAAATTTAGAATGTCTTAATCTAAAAATTTATTAATCAAATGTTTTTTTAAAAAAATTAAGGTTATTCCTTAAATCAAGTAGCTACTGATTTCAGAAATATGCATAGGGTAAAAACTGCATGTGATTTTAGGAATTAGCATCTTTTATCTGATGGACACCCTGTTATTCTATTTTAAAATATTAAAAAGAGAGAAAAGAAAAACCTTTTTTAGAAGTGTGTATTCTGTCTGTAAAAATATAATATGAATATTTTCTACTTATTTCAGCATCCGTGCCGCCGAAGCGGAGAGCTCTGTCTGGTGGTGGAGTGATCAAGTCTACCCCTGATATTTTCAACGTGAGTTCCCTTGCTCGGAGTTCCGTAGTGAACACGCCCTTGAATGGGCGGGCTAAGATGGCCACTATCACCCGAGTGGGTGGACGCAAACAAATGATCAGTTGGGTGGATGCCCCAGATGATGTTTACTTTGTAGCCACTGATTCAACTAAGTGAGTGTTGAGAGAATTAGGTTCCTTAAGACGAATTGCATTTAAACCTTCTGAAGAGGGCAATTTAGATATTCTAGCATGTTTTCAGTTTTATTTTTTTCAAACCCTTCTTAATGTTTTGGTATTTGAATTGGCATTAAAAATTATAAAGCAGTGAAGCTTACCTAAATTAAAAGTTATTTAAGAGAAGGTAGGGTTTATTGGGCTTTTTAATTAAAAAAATTCTGATATTGATTTAAAAATTTAATTTTTATAGGGTTGTCACTCAGATTTTTCCCACCAGGTTTAACAAATAGTGGCTACAGATATGCTGAGAATTTTAAATCTGACATGTTTTTTTGAGTTGCCACTGTCAGTATTTATGATATTTAAAAGAAGCAATTCTTTCTGTAATCTGTAAGCCTTATGCTTTTATATGTGGACCCAGAATTTATTATTTAAATAAAGAGTGGCAACCCTGTTAATAACTTTCCCTTTTATTTTGAAGTTATAATTGTTTATAATTCTTTTTATTTATCATTTTTGCATGCATGATTTAGCATGTTTTTATTTGTTTTTTATTTTGTTAATTTTTTAAAAATTATTTTGCCTTGTTTTAATTATAGTTTGTCTAAATTGTCCTATGAAACTTCCCCCCTAAATTTGAGTGCTCAATTTTGCACAAAAACTGCAACACTTCCTTAATTGAATAAAGGGCTGTTGCTTTTTTAAAACCATATTTGTATTAATCAATCCCTTCTAATTTTAATTTCATGGTTGCCACTCAAAAACTGCATCTTAAGTTTTAATGACAGAATATTCACAACAAACCTATTTAATCTAATAATTATTATTTGCTGTCATTTCTCCTATTAATCATTAGATTTAAAGAAGACTTTCATTGTGGCTCATTGTGTTTAATTAGGCATTGTATAAAGCATCTTTGTTGGTAACATATCTTGTGTGTGCACTTTTTCATAATGT
>JAOUZG010042400.1:519818-540445 GCA_026289955.1 Argiope argentata
CTTTTAATATATATATATATATATATATATATATATATATTAAAAGTAGAGTGAAGAAAAAATACTAGTTCATAATCCTTAAATAATAATGTGGGTCATATTCAAGTAACAGCATCTAGTTGCTCTAATATAGTATAATGAACATAAGTGAACATAGTGTACTAACATTTTGAAGAATTCGACTATTTATGTTCATTTGTACTATCTTTGAGAACTTATATTACAATAAACTTGAATACTTCTTCAAAAGTAGATATTTATTAAATTACATTTTTCGTATTTATTAAAAGCTATTACTCTATGATAAATATCCAAATTACTGTTCGTTTCTGGCAATTAGTTTGTTTGATCAGGTTATTATTTATGCTGCTAAATGACAGAATATGCTTTGAAAACCTTTAATGCTGGTTATTAATACAACAGGAAAACCGGTTCAGTTGAATGAGTTAAATAGAAATTAAAGTGAAATTAGAAATCCTACTATAGAGTTTATGTTCGAGTTGCATGCTTTGATGAATGAATTTAAATTTTTATCATGGCATTTAAAAACATTGCATGAATTGAATTTAAGAAATATTTTAACTCAGGGAGAGAAAAAATTGATAACATTTAAAAGTTAACCTTTAATTATTTTTTTTGAAAGATCATTGTTTTGGAAGTTATGAGCATACTTCTAGTGTTGGTTAAATCTATTTTTATCTTAATTATTCTGTGAAACCAATTTTTTAAATATTTTTATATGGTTGAATATATCTTTAAGAGACCATGACAAACATTTCTAGAAATATTTTGTAATTCTTTTAATCAGTTAAGCAAAATATTGAATTAATTGCAGATATTCAATGAAGCTGTTAAAAATTAGTGCCTTCCTTTGTGTTTGACTGTTGTCATTCTAACACAATATAAGTCTGAAAGTGATTTATGTACTATATACTCTTGTATTTTATTATGTTACCAGCAAAGTAAGGAATGCAATGTTTTATAAAATTCCTAAGCATTGTATATAGTGTGTAAAACTACTGGCAATGCATGAAACGATTCAATATTCAATTTCCTAGAGATTTATAGAATTCCAGATGAGAAACTGGTAAGTAGGAAGTAGATCTGATTCATTTTGAGTATCAGGTGTCTAGGCATGGGATTCCTAATGTGTGACTAAGGCGTCTCCGATTCATTTCGGAGCTTAGAATTGAAGATATTCCTGATCATGAAATTCCTTAACAATCAGTTATAATTGCTCAGTCTAGTGGAAATGGCCAAAAATATAAAATGTCTTTACATGAAAAATGTCATTCAAGCCTACCATTATGCAATAAGTAGGTTATTTTTTATTTTCTATTTGAAAATTTTGTTTTTCTTAATAAGAAAGGCATTTATTTTGTTTTATATAGATTTCATTCTTTAAGTATTTTGAGTAATTTTTTTTTAATGGCACTCATTATTTTTTAGAAATACATGTTCTACAGAATACTGATATTTCATACTTTGCTGGTAGCATATATATTTATTATTGTTTTTTTTCGTGAATCATTATTGCATAATCTTGAATTCTCCAATTATTATCAATGTTTACTTCAAAAAAAAATTTCATTTGGTGTGAGTATGATTACATGTAGTAACACTTGTTGCTCAATTCTAATTTGAAAGAAATTTTTAAAAACTGATTTTAATTTCTAATCATTTTATTAAATTTTTATTGACCTTGATTACCATTAAAGCAGATATTTTAATCCATTTCATCTGAAAGCATTATATAATTACTTCTATAGAATATTTTAACTTTAGTTTAGTTGAAGGATGATAATTTAGATTTGCCATTTAGTTCTGTAATTCACTAATCTGTGAATATTATTCTTTTGGTCAGTTTTTAAATAATATAACTTTATTTGTGTAAAGAGAAATTGAGGAAGGTGGCGCTTGTAGTAATAATTGTTAAAGAGTAATTATTAAAAATAGTTAATTTCAACAGTTTTGTAATAGTAACTGTAAATATATAAATGACAATGAATTGCTAAAATGATTTTGTGACATCAAAAAACTTTTTAATGATAAATACTTATACAATATTTATTAGATCTATGTTGGATGCCCATTTATTAATTTGCCATTGAAATGTTCATTTCAGAATGTGTTTAATTGTCTATCTTCAATTATTTAAATTATTATCTTAAATCTGAATATTTCTTCTAAATTTTTATTAATGTAAAATCATACTATAAAATAGTATTAATGTTAGTGTGTGTGCGTGTGTAATATTACTTTTATACTTTGCTCTAGAAACAGATAAATTAGATTAAATTATGATTAATTTTAATTCACATATTTTTGATGCTTCTATTATTCTGCATTTAATGTTTTTGAAATTTAGAAATAAATTATTAACATTTTAGCTTGATTGGATTACTCTGAACTCTAGAATAGTAAAATATTTTGATATCTTTATTATAATGAATCTTAAAATCTGTTATATAAAAACTGCTAATTAGAAAAATATTTTTCTTGAAATGTTTATGAAACAAGTCCAAAAATTAATGTTAGTTTTTATTGAAAATTACTAATTTTCTTTTCTTTTAATTGCTTAAAAACAAAAATTATTTTCTCAGTACCCGTTTTTAATTTCATATTTGTTTGTGAAAACTTCAGTTAATTTCTAATATCCATTTTACTTATGAAAAATTTAGAAAGCTATTTCAAGCATAACTTTAATATTAACAGAAAAAAAACTTTTTGTTGATATATAATGAATCAGGCTCTCTATCTATCTTCCTCTTTGAATAATACATAATAATAGCATTTCAGGGGAATTTATTCTATTTATATCCCCCCCCCCAAACATTAAATGTATATTATTGAACTATAATATATATATGTTGTTAACTCTTTTTAAAATCCAATGGTGCATTAGAAAATAAGGTCTTTAAATATTCTATTTGTTTTTATGATGCTAAATAAAATAAAATAAAACTATTCAAATGTTAGGTAATAGAATAATATGCAAGTTTTAATGAGTGGCAACCTGTTCCTTTCTTTATCATAATTGTATTCCAGTATTGTTTTTCTAACAATACATTTTTATTCAAAAATTCTTTTCATATAGGTGAAATTGATTAGTGTGCTATCTTAGCCTTCTAGATGATGTAAAAATTTTAAAGTGTATGTCATAACTTACAAATTTGTTTTTATTGCCTTCAGTATTTTTTTGAAAGTAAATAATGAAATTAAAATATGAATGATAATTAAATAATTTTAAGTTTTAAAAATATTGTAGGAGTGCATTTTATGTTAATGAAATTAAATTTAAGGAGTGGCAAATTTTCTGTTTTCTTTTTATTATTAAAAATATATTTGGTGTTTTATTTTTACTTTTTTTTTCTTCTGCTGTATTCATAAAAAAATGAGAGAGATAGTATAAAATACTAATGTCATATTCATAATTTAAAGATATAATATTTAATTTAAAAAAATATTTATTTGAAATTGTGTTTTCTTTCTGAATTTCATAAAAATAAAAATTTTATGGCACTGCTGCTCCAACTATTTACTAGAATAAATTAAAATATTTAACATTGGATTTACTAAAATATTGACATGAATTATAGTGTAGCAGTTCAACTGGATCTTCTATATTTTACTTTACTAAAAGGTATGTGACCAAATATCACATGTTTATGTATTTTCTACTCAAGTTGGTATGCGAACTTGTAGTTTTGTCAATCATTGAAGTAACATGCTTTCATGTATCATAGCAGCAAAGAAATAGTTTCGAAGAGCATTTGTTAGTTTTACTACTGTATTCAGATATTTCAGTTACGTAATATATTGAGATCATAATCAACATTATTTAACTAAAAACATATAATTATCAAATTGCACTTTCAGCATAATAACAAAATTTTGATATGTTAATATTTGGTAGATGCGGCAGTGCTTTATATAGCTTTCCCCATATTCAGTAGAATTGTTAAAAGTTCCTTCAAAGTATTTTAGATTCAGATTGACTGTTTTCTGTTTAACAACAGGAATTTAAAATACTTCTTTTCTGTGTTTTTTTCCAGGAAGCTAAGAAAACAGATAACCATACCTGAATTACGGCGATCTGCTCGCAAACCCTGTAGAAAATTGAATCTAAAAATTCCTTTTTATTATGACAACCCTCCACCACCTCCCATTGTTCCTGGTCTCATCACTACCCCTCTGCCCAGTACTGCTGCTGCGACTGCTCCTCCTGAAACAGTTATTGACTGAGTCTTCATACTCTTACTGAGATAAAGACAATTTTCATATGAGGCTGCTCAAAACAAGGAAAGCAGAAAAAAGCATTTCAGTTTCTGATAGGAAAAAAAAAGTGTTAAGCTTATCAAAGGACTTATTATCAAGTTGTAAGCTCTTTCAAAACTCAGGAGAAGTTTCGTTAATCTTCACAAAACAAGAAGTTAATGGTTCTGTGCAAAGTGCTTTTATATATTGTGATTCTTCTATGGAAGAATGACTGTGTTCGTGCTTCCTACATTGAAATCTCAGGTGTTTTTGGAGGATTATGTTGTAGCATAAAGCAGAGCTGGAAGCATTTTCCTTATCATATATCATTTTGTGTGTGAGTGTGTGTGCAAAACAAAACACAAATTACATTGTTGGATTATAAGTCTTTGTCGTTTTCATTACTGCCATATTACACTGTATTAGATATTAAAAGTTTTCCTTCCTGCTGCTTGCTTTTTAATCTTTTTTAGTTTCAACTTCATTTCTTGCATTCTGTGTGACTGCATAATTTTGCTGTTTTTAATCGAAAACAGGAATTTGATGTGTCTACAGCTCTTGAGGTATCTTTTTTGAAGAACTCGCATAGACTGAACATGAAATATTAAAAGTAGACTTGTTACCATTATTTCATTTCTTATATGAAGTTAGCATTTGCATTGTACATTGAGTCTTTTAACCTTTAGTTTGCATCAGATATACCAGGAATACTATTTTATTAATCATAATTGTGTCACTACAACGATGGACATCACTTAGTGATAATGAATCACTTTTTACAATTTTAAAGCTCTTTTGCATCTCAGTGTTGAATTCACATCCCTTGTTTGTCCAAATCATCAATAATTATACACAATTTTATGTTGAAATGTTGTAGTTGATTGAAATCATTACTTGGCTATTTCTGTTATCATTAAGGAATTGGTTTATGAATGTAGACTTAAGACTGTACATAATTTTCATTTTGCTTTACTTATAATACATTTTTTGTATGCCCTAAAGACTGTTATAAATGGAAGATTGTATCTTCCATTAGTGTTTTGCAAGTGTGTTTGTGAAAAATATGATTACATTTCATTTAGTATGAAAAAATTTTTCAGAAGTCAAATATATCAGTGTCAAAATAATGAACTAATTTTTTTTAATTCTGCAATTTTGCTTATTTATTTATTTAAAAAAATGTATGGTTTCATATTACATTTGTTTACAGCAATCTGATTTTTTTTTCTATTTTAAAATATTATAAATTCAATATCAATTATTAAAATCATTATGAATCTTCTTATCTTATGTTGCTGTGAGAATAATATTTAAAATTTGATACTTAAATCATTAATCTAAGATTATGTGCTTTGCATTTTATTGTATGCCTTAGTAAGTGGGACCCATGGAAGATCTTGCATTGAAATTAATTTGTGGACATGGCTGTTGAATGGCATTCATTGTTGAAATGGCATTTACTGAATTAGAAGTTTGATAAAATGAAAATATCAGGTTAGAAATATATTAAAAGATACATTTTATTAGCCACTTAGTTAATATCTGGGTCTCCATTTCATGGAAAGAATATTGATTTTATTAATAATGTTGGTTTACAAATATCGAGAATCGAAAACCACAGAGATATGGGCTCATTTGAATTTTGGATATCTCTTATTGGTTCAATTGTATGAGATCTGAATCATATTTTGCACAACATTGAATCATGATTTGCACTTACAACTTTTTAAGTTTTACATTAAGGCTTTTCCCCTTTGTTATTGATATTTGTAAAAATTAGCAAATTTATTTTGTGGCAATTATTTATTATTTTTGATCAGAATAAAAGTTTTTTTGGTATGCGATTCTTCTATTAAAAACATGTATAAAACATATGTCATATCTCAATATTAAAGCTTGTTTCTTTTCCAAAATGGTTGTAACACTTGCATCAAAAATTAAATTTGAACTGTGCAATATTTGATTGTTTTAGTACATTACATGTAAGAAACTTTTTTTCAGTCTGTGCTGTTAAGAGTGTAGGTCATATAAAATTATGTATTTACTAGATTTTATTGGAAAACTTACGACAGGTCTTGGCTATATCAAAATATAGCTGATGCAATGTATTAATACTATAAATGAATCATCTTAAAGTGTACTTGAGGGATATAAATAATAAGTTAAAATTTAGATGCCAATGCAAATACCATGATTCTGTTAAGGATAAGTGAAACATGATCACACCCTCCAGAAAAAATGTGTAGGCCTATTTTTAATTCAACGTGATAAGTTAAAAAATAATTTATCTTTGGTTTATAAGTTATAATTAGAATATTTTAAAAATTCTGCATAAATATGAGTTCAGTGCAGTTTAAGCATTATTATATGTACAGTGACTTACTGTCATCTTAAGAATTTGTGCATGCATTTTCCGATCAGCCTGCCAACATTAAAAACTCAGTTTGCTTTGATTGTATTTCACCGTACCAATTGCTCACAAAATCACAGTTGTAAGAGTGCATGTAAAAATTTTATTTTCAGTTTCTAAATTTGATAGGGCACTTCTTACCTTTCAGACATTGGCAAGGTAATTCATAGAGTAAATGTTTGTGTTATTCTGATTGGCTAGTTTATAATCAAATAATTGTTGCCATATAGTATAACTGCTTGCAGCAGTCATTTTGAAACCAAGTCAAAGTGATCAGTATATCTGAAATGCTTTAAAAAATTGATTTGTGGGGAAAAACTAGCCACATGTATTCATAATTACTCATTTGTTTCAATTGGAAAAATCGATACAATATACAGATTTGAAAATAATTCGCTTTTGGAACAAATTATCTTCTGATGAAGCATTAGTCTTCTCACACTTTGATAAATCACTTTTTCAACTCATATTTCATGTCCCAATGTCACTAAGTGGTAGGGTTTAGGTTTGTGACCTGATTCCTCTGAAGAATTGTTATGTAGGCAGATCTGGTGTATGCCAAATCCCGTCTGAGCCAAATGCCCTCCCACTGGTGTGGAGAGGATCAAAGGGTGCCAGTTCAGGTGTTGTCCTTGTCATCTGACTGTGGTTCAAAATACGAGGTTTGTCCCAATATAGCCCTAGTATTGTCTTAAAATGAAACGTTATAATAACTCTTGAAGTGTCAAATTGTCATTTCCCCTGAGTATCGATTAAGTATTACTCCTACACTTCAACAACTAATTGAGAAGAATTAAAAAAATCTTCACCATGCCCACAGCCTTTTGCTGATTTACTATGTGAAGTTGATCACACTTTTTTAGAAGATAGCATTTTTCTTTC
This sequence comes from Argiope argentata, assembly GCA_026289955.1. Classification (NCBI taxonomy): domain Eukaryota; kingdom Metazoa; phylum Arthropoda; class Arachnida; order Araneae; family Araneidae; genus Argiope; species Argiope argentata. Next base: position 527,368 of record JAOUZG010042400.1, read on the forward strand.
ATCTTGACATGTGCTCTGTGGGAAACTGACAATGGTTTTTAATATTAATTAATAATGAGGTCATCCATTATAAAATATTGCATAAACAATACATGCTTTACACAACATTTTAAAATATATCAGATTATCCTTTTAGTAATACTTATTTAAGTTATCAAAATTCATGAAAAAAATTACACAGTTTGTTAAATATATATATTTTTACATATCTTTTAACAAAACAATTCTTCATTTATTCCTTTAATTTTGTTCTGTTGTTAAAAGCTAAAAAAAAGTCCTCGTATAAGTTTATACTTTGCAAAAGGACTTAGAGAGGTATTATTTAGTGTAATGGATTACAAGGATGAGTTATTAAATTACAGTTTTGATATTTGAAATACTTTACTTATGCATAAACAATATTTCGCAGTAACTAGGTGGTTGTCAACTAAAAAATGGCTATATTCATAAAGAAAATCATTACTTCCAGAATCATTTGAGAAAAAGAACATTCTCCAGAGCATTTTTTAAAATTTCCTGTCTTTAAGAAACAATGCCACAAAATAATTTTGCGGCATAATTTAAAGAAGAAATTATTTTATGAATAATCAAAAGCAATTTTAAGACTATTGAAAAACATGAAACTTTTAACTCCACAATCTAAAAATTAATGTATTATAATATATATATATATAAAAGGTTTATTATACAAGTAATATATATATAAACGATGCAATGTATACATGGTTGAAAGGTATGTAAAATAGTCTTAAAATGGAAATTCATTGAGAGTAAATTCTCACGTCTGAAATCTTGCTGGGTAGGTGGGTCGTGCAACCGGCTTTTGGTTGTTACTATCATCATATGATTTTACAGTTAGGGACATTTTCGGTCCTGTTTTCCATAATGATTCTTTGTCATCAATTACTGCAGCTTCTATAGTAATTGAGTGAAGACCAGCGACAGGAAAGCCAAGCAAAAACTGGGCATGAAAATAATCATAATGAGGAGTGACATTTTGTGAAAGACTTGTCGTTGGGAAACTATCTGGAAAAGACTGATAAACGGACATTAAATTAATAAATGGTTGAAGAGAGAATACAATATAAAAAATCATTTTAATATGGTATATAAATGCCTTCCATACATCTAATCAAGAAAACTAAACTTACGTGCATTTATGTCATTTTTTTAAAGAAAATTATAACTGGCCATAGATGATGACTGAGAAAAATTTATTATGCTCCAGGTGCTATCTCACTAAAGCAGCTTTACATACTAAGACTTTAATCATGATCAGGACTCAAATACTCCTTATAACAAGGAATAGACCACTAAAAGTTATTTTGTTTAAAATGTTATTAATATATTAAAAGTTCCCATAACTATTGAAATGGTCATTCTAATATGTAAATATTGATTTCTTCTCCTATTAAGATTTATGAAGTAATAGTTTACTCACAAGAAAATTTAAACATTAAAATTATATATTTCTGAACAAATCTAAAAAGGTATTCCAACTTAAAAAATACATATTTAAAAGGTTAATTTAATTTATTTACACAATTAGAATCAATAAAAAAATATTTGTGTATTTTTATTTATTATCAAGTTTTAAAGTGGTAAATTATTTTTTATATGCAGTTTGTAAGTTTTAAATATGCCTCGTTTTATTTGAACAGAGCATGGTGAATTATCTTGAAATTTCAATTCTAAAGTTGCATAATGGCATCTTTCAGTATTTAAAGCAGTCTTACCTTATTATCTTGTTGAGGCGTGCGAGTTTGTTGGCTTGTAACTGTGATCAAGATTTTATCAACCTTTCTGTATAATCCTGGTCTAGATCCATGTTGAACTACACCTTCTACTTTTATTGACAATTGGGAAGTATTCTGTATGATAATAGGTTCCCCAGATGTTTTTGGCTGTGGTGAGATTGCTAACTGAAATTCAAAAATACAATTAAGTAAAAGTGACTATCATCATATTACTCTTGTTGGTTACTGTAAGTGAAATTTTAAAGTTAAAATAAACACACAAATGGACTTTCACTTCTCCTATAAAAAAATATAATGATTCGCTAATTTTTAAAAAAACTTTTCAGGGACTCGAGTACGGTAAAATAAAATTCAAAGAGTTTTTGAGGAACCATGTAGAAAACTTAAACCATGCATACTGTTATGCATTTTCTTAATTACAAAAAAGACCTACATAGCTCAAAAGAGATGCACTTTAAAAAGATTTATAAAATTAAACCTCAATTAAAAAGCAAAATGTAATCTGCTATCACAAATCTCAAGTTATCAAGAACATAATTTTTTTTTCTAAGTCACATGGTATCAGTCTGACAGAAAAACATGTTCTCTCATGACTCATATTTTGCAATCACTAACATTTAGGAAAGAATTTAACATTTAGAAATCATGAATATTTTTTGACAAAAATCAATCAAGTTGAAAATTTTTTTTCTGTAACAAACCAGTTTAAACTGATTTAAAACCATTATGGGACTATTAGACTACAAATGCATCAACTTTTAGAAAGCAGATGTGTGTGTGTTTTTCCCCATCTAAAAGTCATTTCAGCCCCCAAACCTTTATTTTTTTTTGGTTTTAATATATATATATTTAATTATATATAACTTCTGACACCTTTCCTAGTTGTTCATATGCCCATTTTCTTCTCAGAGCCTCTTTAGAGATAACTACATACGATTCTATTATTTATTAATCATACAGAAGAATCAGGTACATGGAAAACATTCATGACAAGTTATAACCTTTTGTTCATAATAAATCACCAAATGTAGCATCATTTTTTATTATTTCCTAATAAAAATAAAAGCGAAAAATTGACGCCTTAAAAGCAATACATCGTAAAGTTTTTGCCTGTGTGTTTGAGACTTCAAAAATTCCAAAACAAAATAACATCATGTTTAAACGTGATTGAAAAAAAAAATATTATACTAAAACCTATTTCACATATAGAATTAAATGAATCCCCATCTCTTGATCATTAACAATGGTGAGGGGGGGGGGCTGAAGTTAAAAAATTGTAGCAACAAGGAAAGTGATCTGAGTTTCATTTTAAGAAATACATTGTTGTAAAATATGCTTAAAATACTTTCAAAAAATTAAAATAGAAAAATCATATACCAAAAAAAAAGTTTAACTGATTTTTAAAATGATGTAAAAGTAATTTTTGTGCTAGAATATTTTGGAAAGCTATAGCGGAAAAATGTTTTTGTATAATCCTGGTCCAGATTCCTTTGAACTACATTATGAAGAATAAATTTACATACCTTTATGCTAGTAGATTGAAGAGCTTGAAAAAAGAATCTTGGCAAACACAATGGAATAAGGAATATTTCATTGCTGATTTTCGTCAAAAAATCAGTCTCCTGCAAAAAATATTAATAATAATATGAATCTTTAGATGGAACAGAATTACTCCATTGCTATATCAAACACCTTTATTCAATAACATTATAGAACATAAAGAAGTAAACACAAATTTAGAAACTTCATTTTAATGAGTAATTATTTTAATAAATTTTATCATTGCTGATTTCAGTCGATGACCTTTGATAAATTTTGAAGTATTAAAAACAATTGCGAAAGTTTTAATTATAGATCAGGGTGCATAATGAAAAACTGCTGTATTAATAATGTACTTTTAAGCAGCTTGCCCCCCCCTCCCCCCCCAAAAAAAAACCTTTTGTATAAGAATGCATATGTACACTACATATTTTATAAGCTTCATATTTTTTCTTTTTTTATAATAATGCACAGTTTTTATTGATAAAACATTTATTTTTCAAATTTTAATATTTACACAGCCATCTTCTATTGTAAAAGTATGACTTTTTGGATTTGACAAAAACATAGAAATAACCATAAAAAAACTATTAGTATCAAAGGAATTAAGTCAACTTTTACATGATTAACAATAAAGATAAATGAGCTCATTCAACATTTCTTAAACTTCAAATAAACTATCAGATAGATACAAAATTTCTGAAAAATTTGAAAATGATGTAGAAACTCAACATGACCATAAATTTTGTATTTGATTTTAATCTATGCAACAATAATTAAGATCCAACTTGGTTGGGATGGATAGAGTAAATTTCTTCCTGTACTGATTCATTTTATTCGCAATCTTTTAAAACTAAGAACTAAAGCTTTCTAATGGCTATCATCATATCAGTGACAAAACTGCCATGATATTGAAGTTTTAATATCAATTTTTATAGTAAATAACAGCAACGTCACAAATGATCAGACTAAGAAGAAATTATCTTGTCACCTGTTATTTCTAAAATGCAGTAAAAGTTTTTTTTTTTGGGGGGGGGGAATTTGTTATAAACTGTGTTCACTCAACCAACAAAATTTTTATTATTTAAAAGTTAGCCTTTTTTTAAAACTTTTAAAATGGTGTTAAAATAATTTTATAACATCCATTGATGTTATGATGGAAGCACACTAAAATTCTATATTTTAATCCAACTTCAAATTGAAAGTTTGAGAAATCCATTCTTAGCGTGGCTTTAATACTCAAAAAAATATATCCACAAATTTCACGCTCCTAACTTTACCGACTTTAAACTGGGCGTTCTCCTGACTTCAATGGCTTTGTGCTGGACATTGATGAGGACAAGATTTTATAATTATAAAGACAGATTTCATTGAAGGGAATTTTTATAAGAGTAATAAAAAGTTAAAAAAAATCTTAATAAAATAATAATAATTAGATCCTTTTTTTTAAAAAATTAATGTATTTAAGTAATAGATTCAACAGTTTTTTTTATCATGCCAGAACATGATGTTTTTGGAATGAGGATTTTAGAGGCAACAAAAATCCGCAGGCGAAAAATAATTTTACTATCAGCACGAGCATCTCAAAAAATCAGCTTTTAATAGATTGATCCCATTGCATTTACAAAAGCTCTGATTTTTTTAAAAATAAGTTAATCTCAACAGCAAATAAAACCTAGGAAAATGCCATTTTGAGCACATGATTATATGAAATGAAATAAATAGGAAATGTGATATTTTCTTAAACAATAAATGTGAGACAAATTTTTTCCGATCGTTTGCAATACTAAAGTGACTCATTCAATGAAGAAATTAAAATGAAAAATATATATAATTTAACTTGTATGTGGTGCTTGGCCTTTCAAGAAATTATGTTCTGACATGATGCACTGAAATATGCTTAGGAGATTTCATTTTAATCTTTTTTCCTTCATCAAAACAAATTTGGCAAGATTAGTCGAACAAATAAAAATGCTCAAATGAATGAGGGCATTCAAAAAATACCTCGAATGATGTCACATTAATTGAAGGTTTCAAGTTAAAATTTCATCATATGAGATTTTATTCAACTGACTAACATAATTACACAGAACGCATCCTGTTGATAGTAGCCTTAGAACAGGTATAACCTTGGATAAATGAGAAAGCAGAACTAGGATGCTAATTTATCCTAAATTAATTTTAGTAAGATATTTGGAACTTTTTTGAATCTGTAAAAATAAAAATTTTCAATTATAAAGATGGATTTTTTTTAACATTTCTGTAACTGACACTTAACCAGTTAACTGTTTTTGACAATTGTTATATTTATATATAATTGTTTAAATTATATATTTTTAATTAATCGTGTGTGTGTGTGTACGTGTGTGTGTTTATAGCAATTTAGATGTGCATTTTCCAAAGCAATTGAAACAGATAATTGGTTAAAATAATTCAAATAATCTATTTCCTAATCTCGATGCTAATAAGGTAAATTGAATTAATGTACCTTCAGTTAAAAAATAGCTCAATAAAACACAAGAGAAAATGAAAAAAAATATTCAAAAATATTTACTTGTCTTGAAACAACTCTTTCATCATAGTTAATTGTGAAATCTCTAATGAGAGTAGAAGCTTTACGACAAGCTTCACCCATTTGGTAATTTTCTAAAGATTGTTTAGAATGTTCCATTGACAATATATCTTCTTCCCCTGTGGCAACACTGCAATAAAAAAAATAGAGATTATTATTTTGAAAAATATACTTATAGAATTTATCAACTCAACAATTGTTGAAAAATTGAGTTTTTATTAACCGCTTCATATCTAAATCTATTTCCTCCCATAAAGCTTTACAATAGATACACATTTAGAATTAAATGGAACATCATTTTAATTGCAATAATATTAGAATTAAAATAATTAATTATTTTAATAATGTATAAATTAGTCAAAAATCTAATTAATTAGTCACTTGTATAATAAATAAAAAAAATCAATGAAAACTCCAAATCACAAAAGATATTGCTAATATGAAATGAACCTTAAAAGAAAAAGAAAATTAAAAAACTTCAACAAAAAAAAATCCCCAGCTTATGCTTTTGAAGGTTATTTATTAGATATATTATTTTAATTAAATAAAAAACTATTTTATGTAACTTATTATTTCAGAAATTGGTAGCTACAATAATTTTAAATCCAAAATTAAGTCAGCTTTTAATTTATTACTAGCAATTTATTTATAATTTACTAATCATTAAAATTATTAAATTTGGGATATATTAAAGTAGATTGATTGTACCAATATTAGGAAAGCTATAGTTTTTAAATGAATTAGCATAAGAAAGATTTAAAAAATTCTGTTACATATTTAAGGAAATAATTTTTAATTCAAAAATACTTCTGGTGATGTTTTTAAATAAAAGATAATTTCTATCTTGATCACATATAGAAATTTTTCATTTTCATTGTACAATTCATTTCTTATATTTTTTAATATTCTTTTCATGTAGTATTTCATATTGTGATATGAAATTGCAAAATGTTTCTGTTTGGATCATCATTAACATGAAAAAATATTCAAGAAAAATTAAAAGTTTCAAAAATTGATGAAATATAGTTGAATTATTTTTAATGATTTCTTAGAAAATAAATATAACTATGTGATGAAAAAACTATTTTATTTGATAAAAGAATTTTTTAAAATTACTATTTGACAAAAAAAGATTGTAAAAATACAATTTTGTTGAATTAATTTTTAAATTTACATTCTATTTCTTCAATTAGCATCCTTAATTACATAAGGGAAATCTTAACTCATACAATATACCTTTTCAAAGTCAAAACATATATTCATTGTCCTGTAATACATAATGAATTCCAAAAATGCATCAGAAGATCATTTCAGAATACAAAAATTCCCAAATTGGAATCTTTTTAAAGAAATATAAACTAAAAGTTTAGAACTGTGGAGGAAGGGTTTGTGGAAAAAAATATATATCAAAGATCTTGGGCATGCTATATGGTGTCATAAAATCCAATACAAAATCGAGTTAAAAAATCGTAAAGAATTTTTGATTAACTAAAACATTCAAAAATTTACTTATTGACATAGTTAAAACTTACCTTATACCTTGATTATGTTGAGATACTTTATCAATTGCCTGGGCAATTAATAAGCATGCTTGGTGCAATCTTAAAAAAGTCAAAGAATTCATAAAATTAATTTAGCATAATTCAACACTTCAAACACTCGAAAATATATATTTTCCTCTCTTCCAGTGAGTTTTTTTCTTTTTGCAATATAAAGATTATTTTAATGCCCTATTAATTGAGAATTAAATATTAAATTTTCAATAAAATATTTCATCAAAGGATACAGTTGAATATTCGTTAATGTTTTAGGATCAGCATCGAAAACTGATTGATAAAGAGCTCCATATTGATCAGCCAAATATTTAAAATCTCTAGCACATTTTCTTATCTGAAAATTAATAAATAAAACATAAAATATATACTATTTTAAATAAACATGATACTGGCAAAAAATGTTATTAAAAATAATGACATCAATATAAGTTTATATCATGGTATAATTTACAAATTTTAAATATATTGGATCAAAATTCAGCTTAATTTGATTCCAAAGGATTTTTTAAGGAAGAAATTAACATTGCAGTAATATTTCAAAAATTATGAATCATTTTTCATAGAATAACATTGAAAATCATAAATAATCTTTAAAAACAATAGACGACCATTTCAAGAAAGAACCAAAGAAGTTAAAGTAAATATGATACAAATCTGTTATTTAATTTCCAATTGATCACATTTCTTTCAAAACAAAACTTAGTAACCTAAGAGGGAAAATAATTAAATCCAGGTTCCTTATTTTTTTAAAAAAAATGCATGGATGTCTGATATGTCTGTTTGTATTTTCAACTAACCCTTTGTTACATATTTTCTTTCCATTCACATATGCATTACCAGCATAGAAATTTTCTTTCGTCTCTCTTATTATCAAATAATGATTTATATTGTCGCTGAAAGTGGAAAATGCTGTATATCCTATACACAGAAAGTATTAACATTTGCATTTTAAGCAATGACATTCTCCACACTTTTAAAATTCTTTGTAATTTGTATATTTATTTCAGTGATTAACCCCCCCCCATGTGATTTGGATGTAGAGTGAACTAATATTCCATTAATAATGTTTACATCCTTACATTAAAAAAAAATAGTTGGAGTGGTCTTGTCAATGTTTCATTTCAGAAAATACCTTACACGACACTGGCGTTCATTAATTACGAAATATTATAACTTTTACATGAATTTAGCATTCTCTTGATATTAACATGTCACTCTTATAAAATTATCAGATGATTAATCCCTGGCCAACTAATAGAATCAACCAATGAATTAACCAATTAATAGAATCCAAAAAAAGAATTTGTATTTTAGACATATTTTTCTTCACCAATTGAAAAAAAAAAATCACAAAACTGCACTTATAATCTCAAAATCCTAAATCAAATTTGATATGTTTATGTCACTGCATTTACATGTATCTGAAGTATATGTATCTATCATGTTTACATGTATCTGGAAGGGCGCAACAGGAGAATCACTCCTCCGCTTGGCACTGTTTGGCTCACTTTTCACTCTCTGCGTTATTGCGTATTCTCCCTGCGAGAAATGAAACCCTCCGAGAGTCAATGCGAAATTCAAAATGGATCGTGAGATTTGGCACGTTTTGGCCCTTTGGCGAAGAGGAGGAAGGATTCTATGGTTCACCCTTTGGTAGTGCAGAACAGACAATCAAAAAACAATTGGATTTGGCTCAAAATTTGACTAATGTCTCTACTATAGATTTTAATTATGTGTACCGAATATTAATTATTTAGTTCACTTCTTTTTGTAATTATCGTATTAACAAGTATTCGAAATGGCGGATTGATGGACTTCCTCCGAACAGATTTTATTCAAAATTTGATAGTAATCTGCAAAGTTCATGTACCACTTTTCACCCGTCCAGCTCAAGGCGTTTTAGGTTATCCATCTCAAAGACAAGAAAAACAAACAATTTTTTTTTCGAGTCTCACTTTTTTTTTTTTTTTTTTGAATTTTGGGAGGTCTAAAACGGGAAAATTCATCAAATTTTTGAGTTCGAAATTTTTGACCATTACTATACTTCCTCAATACTATTGTACGATAAAGTAAATTTTATATTAGATTAAAAGTTGGGTTTAATCCTAGTATACGGTACCCCTTGATTCGGCGACTTTATACCAAGAAACCGTGACGTGATTTCCGTCACGGACGATCGTTGACTAGTTGCCTAAGGCAGGGGTTCTCAAACTTTTAGACATTGGACCCCCTTTTTAGACTAATTATTTTGGCTACCCCCAAAGTTTTAACGCTGTATAAAAATTAGACAGAGATTTTGAAAATTTTACACGTACTCAAGAGTTCGTAGAGTATGTGTCGGGTATAGGCGCCACATCCCTTGACACTTCATCTTTCTCCTTACTAGTATCATCTCATCTCGAAACTTTGAACAGTTTACAGATTACATTCCAGTTAAGGGTATGAGTGGGGTTGTGCGGATAGTCAATCCGTTCAGTAAACAAGCCGTAACAAAAGCTGAGCTAAGTGTCCGTCATCATGATCAACTGATGGAGATTTCGAGTGATCAGTCAGCTAAAGCAACTTTTAATAAAGCTTATGTCGATAAATTTTGGATAGGTATTAAAAAGGGAAATTCAGAACTGTTCGCAACAGAATTAGAAACTTTGAAGCCATTTTCTACATATTACAACTGTGAACAAGGATTCTCCATAATGATGAATTTAAAAACAAAATCAAGAAATTGTTTGACACTGGAAAATGACATTGTTTTGTGTGTTACAAAGCTCATTCCAGGCATTAAAAAATGGGTTAATTCCAAACAAGCTCATGTACCCATTACTTAATAGAACCGAAAAACCAACTTCTAAGTGTATTTTATGTAAGCCTTTTTTTTATGAAAAATTAATTCTCATTAAACTTTTTTTCCACATCTCGCAACCCCCCTGGACACATCTCACGGGCCCCTGGGGGTCGCGACCCCCCTTTTGAGAACCCCTGGCCTAAGATTCTGTTGAGCAGTTCAGATGTTTGGCGATATTTTTCAAAATGGCACCAAAGAGGTACCGTATACAAGGATTTAACCAAAAGTCGTTTATTAAAACCAAAAGTTGTTATACGAGAAATCATACATTAATTTTAAGTCTTAACGCATAAACACACAAAAAGATGCACTGTACCTGTAACACAACTCGTCCACATTTTTGAAGTTCATCTCGAGTAGCTGCTGCCACAGATGCAGCTATGGCTGGCGGTGGCGACGTTTTGATGCATGAACAAGCCAACTGGAGCTGTAAATGAGCCCCTAGAACTTCACTTCGCAGCCGAGCATATTCACATTGGAAGATAAGAGAATGCTGCGGTATTGTAGCTGCCTGAAAAAAAATTATAATCCATAACCGAATATTACAAACTCTATGGTAATAAGACATTTATTTTAGCATAATTACTAGAATTTTTGCAGCCATTGTAAAGTTCTTATTTTTTCGAAATTTTCTCAAATCGTTTTCTTATGTTAGATAAAATGCTGATGAGCTTGATAAAATAAGAGGAAATATATATATATTTAAATATATAAATACATAATATTTTTAAATTTATACAGTATTATTTTAAGTAATTATTACAAATACTAAAAAAAACTTCTCTTTTAATACAAAAACACATACCAATGTTCAAATTTACATTAAAGGATAGTTATAATAACCTCTTACTTCAACAGCACTGATATAAGAAGGGGGAAAATCATACTTTCATGTGCTATATAAAATTCTTTTGATAAAATAAGTTCCAATCAAATAATTTAACTAGATAGCAAAGTGACATTCTATTTAATGTTAAACAATTAAGATAATCTTTAAATAATCAAAACTTCTAAATATACAATTTCACTAATGCTTTTTTAGTTATTAAATATATTGAAATATTTATTTTATGGTGAAAATAAAATACATTGATATGCTATTAGTAAATTCTAAAAATGTGTTCAGAAATAAATTTATCTAAACAAACGATAATCAGCACAAGAATGTGCTCGTTCTTATTTTACAATACATTAAAATCATTACGTTTTGGCTTAAATCGTACGAAAAAAAAGAGGAATTATGCAAACATGAATTTTAATTTAAGAGAATCAGACATATATGTGGTATTAGTTTCATAAGCCAGATAACATCGACGATGCTGTATACTTTTATTATTGTGGTTATGTTACTCGGCTACTAGCCCTTGCGTCGTGGGTTCATACCGCGACCTCCACTTGCTATAATGGTGACCTTGATAACGTAAACTTCCGACCTATTTTGGAGCCTTTTACCAGCAGCAAACGTCAACAAACTCAAATGATCGTAGCAAACAAAGCCCCTAGACTCACTTGACGCAGCAAGCAAAAAAAAGCCGTTTCTCACTTGAACGCAGCAAGAAAAGAAAAGCTGAAACTCTCTTGACGCAGAAAGTAAAACAAAGCCACCACTCACTTGAACGCAACAAGAAAAACAAAGCCGTCAAACTCACTTGACGCATCAACAAACTCACACGTCGCTATAACGCTTGGTGCTTTAAAGTCGTTCATCTCTCCGCCAACTCACTGGTGGGGGAAGTAATGTGGCTCTAACTTCATGATCCCAACAACATCTACGATACTGAAGTACACATTTAGTATTGTGGTTATGTAACCACATTTAGTAATCCGAGTAACCACACTTAGTATTGTGGTTACTCGGCTACTGGCCCAAGCGCCGCGGTTTCCTACCGTGATCTTCACACGCCACAAATAAAAATCAAACATACAAAAGAATATCACATTAAAATTAATTCCACAATTTAAAAAATATATATTATTAATGACATTAAAAACAGTTTTTATAAATATCATGTCAACAACTTAAAGTATTAGAAAATCATACTTTCAAAGCTGACACAGCTTTCATGTAATGGGTAATAGCCTGAGACACAAATTCAATGATTTCTTGGTTGCTTCTCACAGTTTTAGACATCAGACAATTTTCAGCTTGACTTATCTCACTTAAACTCACTAACCAAAAATATAAATGCTCGGAACTGACCTGAAAAAAAATGAAGGATAAGACAGTGTGATAAAAAAAAGAAGAAAAAAAAAATATTTTTTTAAAATATTAAAACAAAACATGAAAAATGGGTACTTTTCCATTAGCTGGGTGCAAATGTTACCAATTGTGAACCAAACGTGAGCCGAATCGCCAAGAGGACCACAAAAAGGACAGACAGTCAATAGAATTCTAAATTATTTGGCGATTTTCTGCTACATTTCATTTGGCGGAATTCTATATTATTTGACGATTTTTTGCCTGCGACCGATTAACGGAAAAGTACCTAAAAATATTAAAAATCTACACACACATATGATAAATATTTTTTCTTTCATATATGTATGAAGATCACTTAGAATTATTCACTGCTTAAATTTTTTTCAATTTCTCGTTCTTTTTTTTTTTTCAATTTTTTTTTTTAATTTTGGTTTTTATCTATGATAACCAGTGGCAGATTTAGGCTTTTTGTGGTTCTCTTCAATGCATGTTGTAAGGAATCCTCCCTTATAAAAATATGAAAATTTCAATTTCATTTTTAAAACTTAGCCAATAATTAATAGCTTATTTTAAATTAATTTTTTATTTTATATATATATATATATATATATA
>JAOUZG010042400.1:570341-584742 GCA_026289955.1 Argiope argentata
TCAAAACTAATTAAAAATTATAGTCCTCTGGGAAATAATCTAACTTTCTGATTATTAAATATCTCCATGTTTTAATTCTTTTTAATGTTTCCCTGTAAATACTCCCCCTGTAAATATTCCCCTTTAACTCTAAATAAATTCTTTTATTTTTCTAAAGAAGTCTCTTCATCCTTCGTATGTATTATTTTAATTTTGGTTTAGAAACTAACCCGTAAATATTAAAAAACCCCTAGACATCACGCTACTAAAACCCTGCTATCTGAAGAGTCTAATTTTTTTTCAAAGATTTATTTAGACTCGCATATATATATATATATATATATATATATATATATATATATACTAGCCGCCTTTGGCGACCAGTTGGTTCGCCAATATTAATGCTCGCTAAAATTTTCATATAATATTTTATGTAGCTGTGTCTCATAACTGGTTTTTTATCAAAATATTTTTAAACCAAACAAATTTTGATAGTCATATAATTCATTTATAGTATTATTTATTATTATTTTTTTCGGATGATCTGTTCACTGTATTACTCATCTTTCTCTTTCTATCCAAGCAATGATTGTCCCAGAATTGATATTTTACTTAAATGGTAGAGGGAAAGGTCTAAAATTATGTTTTTATAGAATAAAGAGATTCAAATTTTCATAAATGTAAACACACTAAACAAATAAAGACACAATTGGTTTTCAAGAGATGCAAAAGCTTAAAAACAGCTTGGAAAATTCCGCGCACAGACGAAATAATGGTGACACACACACACCCTTTTTCTCTCTTTTTTTTTCTTCACTACTTTTCTTTTTACAAACCTTTTTTTTTTCGCTTTGTTATTTTTTTTCTTCCCTGCCCAGACTTTATTTTGAGCAGGTATAGATTAAATATTCATACCGACTAATAATAAAAGCTACTATTTTCTTTCTTTTTTAAACATCTCGTTATCTATGAATGAAAACCAACTGACTTGGCGTATTTCTTTCTAAACAAATCATAATTTATTACTTCCTGCTATCTAACTCAGTTGGTGTGGGGGAAGGAAATGAAGATTTTTGGCGGGAAAGTAGGAAAAGTGTCATTTTAACTATTTTTCACGCAGTTTTTTAATTTTTTCTCTCCATAAGAACCATCCTCATGCCTTGACGAAAATATTTTTAAAAAATTAGCCGAATCGGTCAAGCCGTTCTCTAGTTTTGCGCTTAGCAACGCATTTAAAGTTGCATTTTTATTAATATAGATATATAGCATGTAATAAAACAATTAGTAGCATGCTACTGATGAAAATACCATAGCTTTTCTCTTGCTTTAAAAACTATTAATAGTCTGCACCATTACATTCAAAAGTTATCCTAAATACTAATTTTCTGATTTCAAATTGTTTTTTTTTCAATTTATTTGTATCATAAATTTATTTAAGTAAAAATACAAATCAGCAAAATCGAGTACAAAAATTAAGAAACTTACATTAACATAAATTAAACTTACATTAACATTTGCTGAACTCCATAAGTGAGCCCCTTTTTTGGCCAACTTCTCCATATCTTTCAAAGCACTGATTTTTACACACATTCGGCCATCCTCTTTGAGATAAGATATTAATAAATCTACCTGTCAAACAACAAATATTGAAAAAATTAATATTCCAAGTTTTATAATTAAAAAATCTAAATAATAATATAGGAATTTCAATCATAATAATTTCAAAATTAACTTATACCTGTTCTGGAATATGAGTGACAGATGCAGCAGCCAGCTCTGTAAGTGTATGCAAGGTGCACACAATAAACTGCTGAGAAGGATAATCTGGCAAAAGAGATGTACAAAGCTTCCACACCTATTAAAAAGGAGTAAAGAACAGTCAAAACTAAACTGTTAATCCTTAAAACACAGAATAATAACTATAATTACAATTCATTTTTTTTAAAAAAATCTTATTTGAATCTGTCACCAAGGCATGCAAGGAGCATTAACAAGAAACATAGGTTGGAAATATTACTATTGAGATATTTATTCACTTATGCAAAGAGCTTAAATTTGGATAGACAGTATTGCAACTCAAAATTAACAATAAATTTAGTATATTTATGACAAATTTAAGGAATTTTTTTAATAAGATGATATTTTCATGTGAAAATTTAATTAAAAAGTGATTGTTAACTTTTAAATGAATGAAAACCTACAAAGAAAACAACAATAAAGTTTAAGAAGTTAAATCGGTTAGACATTAAGAGCTTAAGAGATATCTCATACCCATGCATTTATTCTAAGATGGTTCACTATACTGCTTAATATCACTATCTGTAATTCATTCCACTCAAACATTACTTTTAAATCAAGCTGTACTAATAATGCTTTATTTATCATTATACTAAATTTTTAAATACTAACTTTTAAATGCTAGTATTATAGGCAGTAATTTTTAAATGTGATTCTGGCACAATGATTTTTGTTCATTTTTTAATTATGCTCTTATTAAAGCAAGTTAAATTATCAGGATTTATAAATGTTTACAATAAACTAAACTATATAACATCTGAAAACATTTTGTGTCCTTATTAAAAATTAAAAATAAACTACTGTTTAATAAATTAGCAAAAGATTTTCAATAAAGCCAATCATACATTTCATTATGAAACTTCTTTAAAAATAATAGATTATACCAAGCATTTTTTTAAAAAAAATTCTGACATCTAATTTCTTTTTCCTTAAATTGTTAATAAATTCTTAAGAATGATACAAAATTTTATCAAACTTTGTAAGTGATTAAAAGAATAAAAATTAATTTAATAAACTCAATGAAAATTTTTTTATTTTCTTTACCAAAATCTAATCATCAACGTGAATACGCAAAACACATTTAGATAGATACAAAAATAAGCCTATAAGACAGAAATTATAATTTATATTTAAAAAAGCATCATAGACCACATAGTTTACAATATAATTACATACCTGAGCTATTGTTTGGGCATCATGATGCATATGTTGAAATATAGAAAGCAGCTGTAATTTTATTTCAACAGGTGTGGCTAAACCTTGTATCATTTCTCCTATTTTACTGCAGATATTTATTGCAAAAGACCTATGCAAGCAAAATAAAAATAATAATTAAAGCAATAAGAATTATTTGTAATCAATCCACAATAATAAAGATAAGGGGGATGGAGTTTGATATTATATGCTATGCAATTATTTTTCAAAAAATACTATTTTTCTTTTAGCAAAATATTATTTTATGTCTTATCCTCCTTATTTCAGTTACAAATTCAATAAAAATAACAAAAAATTAAGCAGCAGTTTTACTTTTCTTGTAAGTTAATACAAAAATATTTTGTGAAATCTTAACCGGTTTACCAGTTATCACAAATGAAAAGTTACAAATTTATCATTAAAGTTTTTTAAAATTTAAAACAATGTAAGATTTTATTTGTGTGTGAATACCATATTTTTCAATTACATTCATTCAGCAATAACATTTTTCAGTGATGAAAATAAAAACATCGTAGAATAACGAGTTTTCTTTTTTTTCCATCCCAAAAGCAAAATGTAGATATTCAGAGATTCCTGAAGATGACATTTATGACAAATGTAATAAAGTGTTAAATAAATGAATATTTTCAAGCAAATGTTTAACTAAAAAGTGAATGTTATTAAAAAAACATTGATTTATATCATTATACCAAATGAAATTGCTTTCACTTAGATCATGTGTATAATTTAAAAATATTAAACATGTTTGAGAATAATTTAAATTACCGGTAATTAATTATTTTTGCAATATATATATCAGTTTGGAGCAATGATATTTTAAAAAGAATAAGCTATATTTTCAAATGTATTGTTTATAGAATTGCAAATAATATTTCTCCATAAGACAATGAAGAGTATGCACCAATAAATGCACCATGACTTGGAGTTAAATATAGGAAACAGAATTTTCTGGCTTGGATGTACACAACTGGATTGAACTTTTCGATATATCAAATCATTATTTAAAATTTTCATTAAGTTTCCAATAATCTTAAGTTAATGAACTGATTTAAGATTATTGCAATGAAAATAAAATACTATGGAGTCGAGTTACATCAGCATTATATATAATAAACAATCTAATATTCAGTTGGATTACACAAATTTTATTTTGAAATAAAACATATGATTTAAAAATTATTTTAGACTGTCAAAAAATAAATCATTTTTTCCTATACATCTGAATTTGTGTCAGGAGTATTTCCCCTTTCTAACCCCAAATGACAAAGCATTCCTGTTGTCTTGAAACTTATGCAGAAAAGATTTCTTGTTTGTTTGGCAGTCAAAAAATGTAGATTTTCATGTAAAATATGAGTTATTAATAGCTTGGGAAGAAAAATGGAGCACATTTATTTTAATGATCATGAAGGAAAAAAAAAACAGTGAGTTTCTGGTGGAATTAGTAGTTTATGAAGAAATTAACCTTTATTGTCTTAAGAATATTCATAATCATGATATGGAATAGATTATCACAAATTCTACAAAAATAAAGATTGGCTTGATGTAAAATAAATGGATGCTTAGTTAAGAAAACTATTTCCTATTTTTGTCGTGCCTAGAATTTTCTTTTTTCTTTTAAACAGAAGCTCAATCATGAACAGTGCAGAAATACTTGATAATGAAAATGTCTTCTTTATTCAACAACTTGATTTTTTAGAATTAATTTTCTTAATTAAATATACAGCCTCAATTAAAATTTAATCTTGTTATAATTAATTATTTAATCTTGAAAAACATAAATGTGATTTCTTTTTCTCTTAGCATGAAAATATTTGAAAACAATACAATCAAAAAATAATCAATAGAAAAAAAAGTACTGCTTTTCTTCTTGAAAAAAAATGAAATTAAATTAAAAGATGGAATGAATTATATGAAAGAACAATAATTTTTAAAGAATTGTTTCATCATGAATTTAGTGATGAATGTTCAAAAAAACTTTTTAATGCAAAATTCTGGAAATACAGATGTTTAAATAATTTTATTTTAATTTATTAAACTTTTAAGTAATTTATTTTAAGATTTTATAACAGTAATTCATATTATGATAAATCAAGATCTGTGTGCATAATATGCATGATATATAATCAAATAAATAAATAAATAAATAAAACAGATATCAAAATACAATTTTAATTTCTTTAAGTTTTTTAGAAATATTTTTTTATAATTTAAAGAAAACCACGAAAAAACTATTATTCACCACCTTCCTAATATTTATTTCACGTAGTTCTTAAAGATTTACATCTAGCAAGTAAAACATCACTTGAATTATAAATTGTTGAAATCACGCCTTTATCAAAGTAACCAGAAAATTTAAATAACTGGAAAGCTAATCATAAATAAAACATTTTATTAAGCAAAAAAAGAAGAAAAATTATTTACTTTGACTGTGCAGCAAATTTTCCCGTTGCATATATTGCAGCTTTCATTTCAACTGCATCATGGGAATCAAGGCTGTTTCTAATACTGTGATGTATGCTTTTCCTCTCAGAAATAACACTAGCAATATTACCTAAGGTTCTTTATATTCCAAAACAAAGATTTTATTAATTCAATAATAATTATAATCCAAAATAACAAATACATGACATGCATATTACATTAATCTGAAAACATCTTCCTGTATAAATTTGATTAAGTATGCATAGCCTATTTCCCCTTCCATTAAATAGTAAGATAAGTATTTTCTCTCTTTATGCAAGAATTGTGGTAAGTTGATGGGAGTCAGGAATTTCAAATGAGAAGATTATAACAAAAAAAGATGCCATAATTTCATCAAAGAGTAATAATGCATATACATTCACAGAAGGGTTCCCTAAACTTTATTGCCAATTCTTCTTCTTGGTTTATCTTTTTTAATATCAGATACACCTTAATTCATGCCTTACAATTAAACCTTTCTTCAAAGATATTTTTATTAATAATATTAAAATTTTAGATTAATTTAAAAGTGAAACATACATCTTAAATTAGTAATGTTAATAGGGTTTATTTTTTATTTTGCATTTTATCTTAATTTTATAATAGTATTAGTTTAGTGTCTTAAATAATGATTTTGAAATTATTTTATATTAACTAATGTTGAAATTTAACAATTACTCATCATGATATATCAGCAATTCAAGAAGAAATCAGTTTTAATATGATCCTTGAGTTCATTTTATAGAGCTGAATATTTTAACAAATGGTTTAAATGAAGATAAATATAATCTCAAATATGGAACTGAAATATTTGTTATTAATACATATGGTTATAAATGATATTAAATATTTCTTTTTTTTAGCACACCACTTTTTACATTTTCTTTTATTCAACTCTAAAATATATACATATAAGATTGAACCCATCATATTATGGAGAATCAAATACTACTACTAAATTATGAAATAATACTTTTTCTATGTATTTGGAACAAACTAGAAATATATCAAATATTTTAGTAGAAGAGCATTAAATAGTAAGCTCATGCATTAAAAGGAAGCTTTTCGTTTTTCACTAATACTTTAGTTATTCTTATATAACCCTAACTGATTCACCATCTACATGCAAAGGTATACACATTATAGATTGGAAACACATGATTTACAACATAATTAGTTAATTATTATGTATAAAATATTCTCATGTTTTTGACACAGGATTACAATAACTTTAGCTATATCCTTCCTTAATAGCTAATTTTAAAAAAATTGGCATAAAATGAAAATGGCTTATTTTATTAAATTCAATGTTAAATAATTGCCTTTTTTAAATGTTAAGACAAAATGTGATGGAATCTTTTTGTGTATCTGTGTGTGATTTTTCGATAAAATTATTGAAAAAAAATTATAACACAATTTGTTAAGCATTGTTATATTATCTATAAAATATTAAGTTCTATAAAACACTGTGGATACTTTAGGGATGGGTTTTTTCTGGTGGTGGTGGTGTGTGTGGGAAGGAAGAAACAGAGAATTTTGCATTGACCTAATACTCTAATTATTTTTCAGCTTTCCTATCTAATTCAATATTTCAAAATTGTAAAATCCCAAATTAAACCAATATCTTTTTTTTAAACAGATGAATTCAAAAAAAAAAAAAAGACTGATGAATTACAAATAGCTGGCAGGATTCGTAAACATATAGAAATAAAACTACTAACCTTAGAGTCAGAGCTCTGGCCACAGGATCATTACTGTGTATCACAGCATACAACCGATGTACAAATTCATCAAGATTAAGAATCTTATCAAGATGTTTCTGTGTTTGTTGCATAACTTTCAAAATCAAAACTCTGTGAAAATTTGTTCTACAAATAATAAAAAAAGAAAAATACAACTGTAATTGAGTAATAAGATCTATCTATTGTATATTAAGGGTAAAAGAATAAAATAGATAAGCATGACTTTTACTAACTGGCTCAATAACATAACTCCATAAAATGACAGATAATTAGTAGAAAAGTAAATTTTCTTTTTCAGTTTAAAATAAATTCAAACAGAAAAACACTTGGCCAATTTTAAATTAAAATTAATTAAAAATTTAAAAAATGAAATAATAAATATTAAAAAGCAAAAATAAAAAAGGAAGTAAAAGATACCGGACTGAATAGAAAATCTGATCTCAAAAAATCTAACCTTAATAAATAATTTTAATAAGAAAATTACATATCTGAGTACAGAAAGAAGGAAAATAAGTTCTAAAATACTTTTATGTAACGACTTGTTTCACATTTATAAAAATAGAATTCTGTGATATATATATATATATATATATATAATTTTATCAAATTCAGAATGATATCAAAAGTTGATTCAGAATGATATCAAAGAATGATTTGAACATTCAGTTTTGAAATATTCAAAGTTACATTTACATATTCTTTGTGATAATATCTTATTTTAATATTGTCAGAATAAAATTATTAATCAGAAGATTAAATTACATTTTAATTCTGTATCAAAGTTGCTACTACCAGGTAAGAATGTGGTAAATTAATGCCAGGATAGAAAGGTGGATAATAATTTAAATAAAAAAAATGTTGTATGCTAAAATTGTGTTTTAAAAAATTGCTTTTATCTAAATTTCTTTCAGAATTTAATGTTAAATGCAATCAAAACCTATATATTGTTTAACTTGTTTATTTTAAATGTCTAAAATTTAGAAAACATAAAATAATATTTACATATATTTTTAAAGAACTGGAGACGCAATAATAGATTTTAATTTTATAACACATAAGTAAGAAGCATTTTGATTCCTAGTTATAAGGACAGATATTTATTATAAGACATCAAAGAATATTTCAGATAATTTAGATAGACATATAAACCTTAATATTTGATTTATTAACAGGACTTTTCAGGACAAATAATGCATAGGTATTTTTGTATTAGATTTGCTTCAGTGTTAAATGTCCGAATTTAATTTGCAAGATTATCGACAAATGGGTGCATCAAGTTTTTGTAATGAAATACTTTCTATCAGATGGTAATATTAAATGGTGTTTCTTTTAATCTCAGCTTTCCTGTGTATTAGAATTCGCTTCTCTGTGATGAGATTAGGGTTCAGCAATTGCCTGCAAATCTATGGATTTTTAAATGTATAAATAGAAACATGAACTAGTGAATATAAAGAAAAGTACATGCTTATTTCACAGTGGTTATACATAATTTTCCCTCTCATTTAGGATGGAATGCTATGGACGCTATTCTCAAAAACATCTATATTAATAATCTAGAGTTCAGTTTAGGTACTTTTAATGACAGTTAAATACACTAGATTGATATTTTTTTAAGTACTATTAACAAGAATTTTTTTAAAATTAAAATTAAAAATAAGATATCTATTTTCACCATTTTTCTTTTCATGTTTATATACTAAAAGTAATTTTTATGCATTAGCCTACTAAAGTCCTGTTTTTTATGAACAGTTGAGCTTGCCAGATCCCCACCAATGGGTGAAATTCCTTATAAAATTTATCATTCTGAAAAATTAAAGTTCCATTAAAAAATTTCATATTTATCATACTAAAAATAAAAGGAACACACATATACAAATAAACATAAACAAAAAATTAATAATTATTTTTATATGACAAAAAAAAATCATACCCAGTTCGAAATAATTCAGCCAATTTTAAGCATGCAGAATTTATTAGGATTGGAAATGGATATTTTTCAAAGAGTCGTGGAAACCGAACAATAGCTTCACACTGCTCTCCAACTTTAGTTGACCTTAAACCTGGATTAAAAAAAAAATCATAATAGCACAGTGAATGAAAAGTTAAAGTTGATAATGATAATTCGATATAATGCAATAAAAATATCTATCCCATTAATAAAATGAAAACTAAAAAATAAATATTTTAATCATAAATTCTTAGACTGAGACTCAGTATCAGAATTTTTTCTGATAAAGTATATAAAATATGCCAAATAAATTTTATTCTTCTACCCATCTCATAATAATGATTCTGCAAAACAATTACTGTAGCTCACTAACCACACAGTTCAGAAATAATTTTTCTTACAAATAACAATATATAACCCATTTTAGATAGATAGTTTATTGAGTCCCATTTTGAAACAATATAGAATCATCTTAAGATGGATCTCAAAATTGTGAACCATGGTAAAATGAGGACAGACTTAAAAAGGCATAGTTATTTTTTCACAGTTGAAAGATCAATCTCTGAACAATAATTGATTTAGCAAAAATTAGAATTTCACACAAACTATAGAAGAGAAAAACCAACACCACTAATTTGGGAATCAAGAAGACAAATAATCAGAAAGTTATAATGTAGCTTATAGTGAATATACAGGATAGTAACGTGAAGCCGTGCCTATGGAAATAAATTATGAAATAGCTATTTAGACTTAAAAGGAGACATAGAGCTTTATCATATATTATTGTGAAATGATTACACTCAATCAGTTTTACAATAATTTCATTTAAAAAGTTAGTTTTACAGTAAAATGACTAAAATTACAAAATTTCCATGCAGCAAAATTAATTTAGTTTTTATGTATGTTTGAACTATATATATATCTATATATACCAACACAAAATTGTTTAAATACAGATATGACTTATTTTAGTAAATGAAGCTGAGATAAATATGTTATATTTCCAATAAAAATAGTCGAGCATTAGTACCAAGAGGCTATTAAACTGCAATATATGTTAACTTTACAAGTAAAAATTACTTACCATAGTCATTTTGATTTGACTGAAATATATTTCGATTACCTAGATAAAAAAAATCAAACATTTACTTTGGAAATATAATTAGATATTTCTGTAAATACCTTTGTCAAGTTCTGTAAGGGCAGAGTTTGCATCTTGATCTGGTTCTCCGGATGAAGTTTCCCCAATTATAGATAAACGTGCAGATACTGATGCCATATTTTTAAACTCTGAAAGAAAAAGACAAGTTTATGGGGGGGAGGATTTAAATCATAGCTTATATGAATGAGAATATATTTTTTAAAATAACTAATTTTCTTCTTCTTTAAAATATCATTAATACAAAAAAAATCCAAAATAAATTAAAAGTTATGACAATATAGATTAAAATAATGGTATAAAATAGATTTATCATAATTGTCAAAAAAAATATGGTTTTGTATCATATAGATACTGTATATTTATTAATTTTGTCTAAATAATATTATATTTTCTAATTTTATAAAATTCAGACTGCAGGCTAGAATGATACTGATATGCAAATTAGATTTTTTAGACTGCAGACTAGATTGATATAGGGGAAAAAAACAAACATTTCCAAAGTAGTGTAAATAAAAAAAGGTATTGATTCAAATCAAACATCACATCTTTATAGACAGCTCTATGCTAAAGCATCAAATATAGAATAATACTTCATAAATATAAAAATATAGACAACTCGAAACTAAATAAACCCATATTTTCAAAACCTCTTTATAATTTCCAAAATCAAAAATATTTGTTATTGATTCTAATAAAATCTCTATATAAAATGTTTTAAATGCAAATTACTGAGACTTATCTGAAAGAAACGATTTTTTATTCACCAAAAAGAATGTATATATCGGAAATAATTTTTCTTTCAATTGAAATCATTAGCAAATAGAATGCATGCCTTATTTACATCATGTCCTATTTAACTGAAACACAAGGTTTAAAATATAACACAAAGTTATATAGGTAGGATTGTACTATTGGATACTTTAGTTTAAAATTACACACAGTTATAATATCAATAATAAAATGAAATGTCATACAACAACAAATAATGTCATACAACATTTTGCAACTATTCTTCTTGAATTCTCTTAGCAAACGATTTAGAAAAAAAATTATTATTTCAAAACATTTAAGGAAATACTTTTTTTTTAAAGATTAGTATCAAAGTATGTTATAACTTTTGTAATTATTTCAAAATTAAAATAAGACATTTTATAGAAGAATAAAAAGAAAAAAAAAGTTGCGAAATATCATTCTGCAACTTTTTTACGTACCAAAAAAAATTATAAATGGAAGGAAATGTTTTTTTTTAATTTCAAATTTTATTAATTTCAAAATTTATTAATATGTTAATGAAAAGTCAAACAAGTTTGGCTTTCCGAACAAATTGACCGGCGTTCAGACGAAAATAAATAAACAAACCACACGGTTGATAAATGAATGTCAGTTAAAGCCAAAGTAGAACTGGTTCTTGATGAATTTTTGATTTAATTGAATCATTTGAATGGAGTAACTTTATTTAGAAAGATTTAATTTACTTTTCTTGCTGTTGCTAAAATCAAATGTCAGTATATATTTCAGTCCAATGTTAGAAGCTGACCTATTATTTTAGCAACAAAACCTAGAGATGCATAATCCACCTTTTTTTGAGTAACAAATAATTTTGCTATTGCTATTTTTAAATATTTGTTCCAAATATCTGTTATTTCAATCATATTATTAATTAACATTATGAATTATAATTAAATTTAAAATTCATTAATTATAATTAATACTTAATTTACTAACGTAAGAAACAAGTGGTCAAACTAATTTATCTAATTTAGCTTATATTTTAAATTCTTTTTAAATATTATTTATTTCATTTATTTATTAGAGTAAAGAATTTTCTTAAAAAATTGAATTAAAATAAAATGTCATTTCTTTAAACTTTTTATTTTATTTATAAATTCTACCAATAGATGGCGCCAGCGATGTAAATGAACTTGAAAGCCAACAGGCCTTCTCTCGGAGGTCAAGCTACTACTCATTTCACAGGCAGTAACAATGATCATAGAATAGCAGATTGTCCAATGCAAGTATTGGGAAGTCAAGGTCGCTATAATTGAGGGGGAGGGGGGACTAATCACTTTACAGTGAAAATTATCGGAAAGTGAGAAGTCACTGCTCCGATAGATTTCAGTGATATGCAATTCAGTGTTACGATTATTCCAGGAATACCAGTCGGGTCACTTTTCAATCCCTTCGCAGAATTCTCCTTTTATCTTTATTCCCGTTAAGGAGACGGAACCCTGAGGACATAAGGGAAGAATGCTTTGTGTTTCTAAGAGTTCCTTTCCTCCCCTTGGAGGGTCGGGGATCACCCGATACCCTTCTTTTCTTTCAGAGTAGTGATGGGAAATCTCGTTCATTTCAAAGATTCGACTCAAAATAGTTCGTTCACCAATTTGACCCGTTCGTTTCAGGTCGTTCGCGAACGAACTTTTCAGACTCATCGAACGAAAGAATCAACTCTTTCGTTCGCGAACGAATGAACTAGACTCTTTCGTTCGCGAACGATTAAACTAGACTCTTTCGTTCGCGAACGATTAAACTAGGCTCTTTCGTTCGAGAACGAACGACTTTGTTGCTTCTGTGCTGACTCAATACGTCACTTGCCAATCCGGAAATTTCCGGTTGTATTGTGATTATTGTGTTTACTTCTCGACGCATGTGTTGTTATTTTGCTAAATAGATTGTTTTTTCTGAGAAATATGTTATACATAAAACAGAAAAGGGGGGAATGCTTACACTCTTATGATTCTATTCCCCTTTCGCAGGACGGGATGACTGTCTAGGTTTTGTAATTTTAAACATTAGTTATTTTACTGCCTGAGATTACAGTGTTATTTACTGGTGTTTGTAATGCTTTTTAAAAACGTTTTTTCAGGTCCAATTTTACTTTTTATTTTATTATGAAATTTTTCCTTTTATTTATTTATTTTATTTACGTAATTATTTTAATATGAAATTTTGTCAGTACGTAGCTTTATTATTACGTTTAGATAATTCCATAAAAAATAAAGCTCAGTCACCACTGGCACTATTTTAACTTTTGAGATATTATATCATTATTTATAATATTATTCAATAATTTTTAAGTAACATTAGTAATATTTTTATCATGTCAGAACCTGATGTGGTTTTTGAGATGAGGTACTTAGGGTCAACAAAAATCCATAGTCGAAAAATAAAAATTTTATTATCTGCACGAGCATCTCAAAAAAATCAGCTTTTAATAATGTATTGCCATTGCATTTACAAAGCTCCAATTTTTAAAAAATAAGTTAATTATTCCAGCAAATAAAACCTAGAAAAATGTAACTTAGAGCACATGATTATATAAAATGTAATAAATAGGAAATGTGATATATTTTTTAAAATAAAAAAGTGACTAATTCAATGAAACAATTAAAACGAATAAAAATATTATTTAACTATCATGAGCACGGGTAGATTTACCGTTCGAGAAATTATGTTCTGATATGATGCATTGAAATATGCACGATTTCATTTGAATCTTTTCAATTTATTCCTCTTTTATTTATTTTTACTTCCTGGAATATATGCCAATAGTCGTATGAATTGAATTAAGGGCAGGATTCACTTTGAACTCAACTTTTGTACAAGCACCTTTGTATAAGTATGCATATGTAAACTGGATATTTTCTAATTAAAGTATTTTTTCAGTTTTATAAAAATGCACAGTTTTTACTAAAATAATTCTTAAAAATTATTTATTAAATTTTAAAATTTATTTTTGTATTCACAATACACAGACTATTGTAAAATTATGCCTATTTTGATTTGACAAAAGCGTAGAAATGAATATATATATTTACATATATATAAACTATTAATACTAAAAAAATTAAGTCAACTTTCTGAAAGTGCAGACTGGCATGCCGTAAACTCTATGACGAGTTTGACAGAAAATTTGACAGATGTTTATAAAATATATACTAGGTATGTGTACCCAAACTTTAACTATCCAGCTTTTATCGTTCTGTAGTTCCCATACTAACTTACGTTTAAAACAGTCATATAGACAGATTTCTTCTACACTGATGTTACAGAAAATTTGATTGAAATGTATAAGTTTAGTGTTAAGATCTTATACCA
>JAOUZG010042400.1:585142-600427 GCA_026289955.1 Argiope argentata
GTGCATGTGACTTAAATAAAATTTATTTTATATTTTTTTATAATATCTTAAATTTACGAATAAAAGAGCACGCAAAATACAAATAAAATGTTCGAATTGATTCATTTTAAGACTATATTGTATTATAAAGTGTTTCTGAAATGTTTTCTTTTAATTAGTAGTATTAAAAGGTAAAATTTGGTATCATAACAGAAAAGTCGTAATATACTCCAACATTTTTTCAATAAAAATCTTTTACAATTAGAACTTCCTGAAATCTCCAATATAAATAAACGGCAATGCCCTCCTCCATCTCCATCCACCAGAAGAAGAAGTAAATTCCCACACTTTCTGATTCCAGGAATTGAAAAATGTTATCGCTACCTCCCATAAAGTACTTCCTTTTTACTAAACGAGTGTCCAACATTTGTTGTGATAAAAAAGCTAAACGCCGTGTAATCACCCAAGGTCAACTACTAGTCTTTTGCTAAGCGACATTGAAACATCTGCCTCCCCTCCCCTCCCCCTGTTTTCCCATTCCTTTGCGGACATAACCACAAACATCTTATCTCTAGGAGGTTCAGGCATGAAATTAGCAAGTTCCCCACAGTCGTTCGTAAACAGGAATAACCAGGTCCACACACTTGTTCGCGAACGACTGTGTGGATCCACACACTCGTTCGTAAACAGGAATAACCAGGTCCACACACTCGTTCACGAACGACTGTGTGGAACCACACACTCGTTCGCGAACGACTGTGTGGATCCACACAGTTAATGAACTGATATAGCAGGGTCCGCACAGTCGTTCGCGAACGAACGACTAATCCAGAAAATGGCGACCCGACTCAGTTCGTTCACTTAGATGACCCGTTCGTTCGTTAACGACCCATCTCTATTTCAGAGCTGTCGACTCAGGCCGTTTTGAGATAGTATATTGTCAATACGGGGAGTTGTGACAATTTTCGATTTTAGGTTGAAAGAACACTATTCTTTGTACTCCTCTTCCACTTACAACACATTTGCCCATAGCCAACTTTAAGATTTTACATTACTATAATTTAAGATTTTACATAAAATTGAAATCGACTGACTTCTTCAATGTCTTTTTGTCACATTCATTAAAAATTAAGACTATCGAGTATTAATTTTTAAGAATTATGAATACATTTTTTAAATTATTATTCAATACATTTTTCAGTGGTCCAAGGTAAAATTAACATTATTGAAATATCTACACAATATTGCGATTAATTTACTTAAAATTCAAATTGCAGTTTTTGATAAATCTATCTCATTTTTTGCTGTTTTTGACAACGAAGCATTGTTTAGTGTTTATCATGAGGTTTCATGGTGCATTAACTGGGGGATGATTAATTTTATATTAACAATTTTTTAAAGTTGGTTATTTTTTACGCATTATACGATAAAGAGATCTTATATTCATTTTTGTGAAACATATTTTGAACAAAAAAAAAAAAAAGGTTTCATGTAAATCTTTCTCATAAAAAATACATAGTTCAATGGATGTGATTTCAAAGATCGTTGTAAAAGAAATCATTCCTTTCTTGTATAGAATTAGAAATAATCATTAGATAAATGGATTATTCTAAGCATAACTAATTATATATTCATTTTATCTACTTTTTGTATTCTTTAAAAAATATTTTGAAAAAATATATAACAACTTTTTTTTTCTAAAATGTCTGTTTTAAATATAATTTTAAAGAATGGATGACGTAATATATTTATCCATTGCTCTGAAAAAAGATTCTTTTTAAATTAAATTTTTCCATTTCCAACATAGTTTGATATTTGGTACATTGTTTACTACACTTAAGTGTCACAAATTCAGTAAAGATATTGTTTTTCCCTTCTGGACAATAGAGGAAAATTAGTTCCTGCCACCTGGAAACAGCGTCACTGATGCTTATCGCGTCGTATTTTCGCTTTGTGAGAATAGATCATTCTTTTTTTCTATTTCTAAGAAAAATTAAAATTACCTTATAATTTCAAAACGCAGCGATTCTCTGTGGGAATTGGAAATCGTTTTTCAATTTTTATGTATAACACTGCATAAAACTTGCTTAAAAATATATTTATAATTTTTGCATTGATGAGATTCTAGCTGTCATAAATCAAACGTGTCCGATCTTTTGAACTTATTTAAAAAAATTAATACTTATTAAAACATTTTTTATTTTATATAATGGTAAAATTATTTCTCAAAATTATGGTGAAAGACTTATTTCCTAAAAAAACCCCCAAAGAATGTATATATTTGCATAATTTTTATATGGGATGAATTTATTTCCTATTCTGCTATTAATTTGTGCGTGTGTATTTTTAAGAATAACTAAAACTGGTCTGATTTCATAGTATCGAAAAAAAGAGTGTTACAATATTTTATAACCATTAATGAATTAAAATCTTAATTATTTACTCTGCCATTATCATATCACATTTCTTCATAGTAAAATTTCTCCAATACAAAGTTTGCTTCTCGTATACTCCAGAAAAATAAGGTTTTTACGAAATAAATTTTTTTACAGTTTTTTTAAATAATAGTCTTATTCAACTACACTATTCTGCAAGTTTACCGCAGAAGGGCTTAGGCTTTTAACATTTAAAAAAAATTCTATGGGTTAAATTTCCTAATGCATTATCATTAAGTGAATGCATATATTCTTTTCTGTTCATAAAAATAAAGAAGAAAATAATTTGATTTTACAATTACATAATAACTAAGACTTATAAGATGTACAACTGCATTAAAATTCAAATTATAACAAATGGTATTATACAATAAGCGACAAGTTTAATAATTAATATCATTGCCTGGAATAAAATTTTAAATCAGTTAAAAAATCCCTAGTGTCCATTTAAATGTCAGTTAAACACATTTTCCGAATACTTTATGAACTTTCTTTTTTGCATAAAATCGCATAGTCTCCTGCGACTTTGTAATTTAACTTCATTTATTTCTTTGACATTAAGTCAGATAAATTATGTTTTAAGAACATTTTGAATTGAAATTTACAATAATCACAATCAATATTAATGAATCAAACATATTCACCAGAGGTTTAAAAAAGAGCTTCTTAAAAATTATCAATTTCAAATTTAGTAAATAATAAAATAAAATTATTCTCATACCAATTGTTTTTTTATTTAAAACTACAGCTTTTAAAAATGCAATAAGCCGAAAATAAATTAAAACAGCAATTATCAGAAAGAGTCGCACAGAAAAAAGCCCATTCAAATCTCCGCATGTGTTAGGTAATTGCCTATTTAAACGAAAGATATTGACCCTCTTTTTCAGATAGTTTTTCCCGGAAATGGAATCATAAAAGGAAGTAAAATGATTAGTAAACCCACGAAGAGGGCGAATGAATGACAGACCTCTCAAGCACAAAACATTTGTTAATTTTCAGTAAACCTTTTACCCACGCACCAATTTTAATCAATAGGAGTTTTGAACATTACTATGTTTCATATTTAACACACTTTGAAAAACCAATGGAAAATTATCTGAATGAAATTTCATTTTAACCTCTAGCTTACGAGCGGTATAACTGCTGTGCCAAGATTTTTTTTACCTTTCCTTACGGGTCGGTACAACTGTTGTACCAGCAACTAGTTTGGATTTCGTTCCCCCATTTAAATTTCCGGCGAACCGCAATTGCCTCTAAAAATTCCTTTTCCCTTTGTGATACACCCCTTAGGGTCAGGAGGTTTTGTCCAGCTGTAGATATAATCACTGTTGGGGCTAGTGAGTTTTGTGGACCCTTCTTTGGCGACATTTTTTTAAGTAACATTGATAAGAGCTCATGAATGAGTTTACATAACTTCATTTGTTAGTAGTACTCTATTGAAAATATTATTCTTTTCCCCCGTTGCTTAATTTTTTTACATTGTAAATTAATTTTTTAACTTAATACAATTTTATAATAATATGCGTTTATAATTTTATTCAAATGATAAAATTTTTAATCAAGAATTACTTGAAATTTCATTTTTGATGGAATGGTTTTGTGAAGATTATCGGCACCCTAGATAACTTGTAACATCCTTGATCCAAATTCGTCAAATTGAACCTCGCATTGGGTTTTTTTCGCCTTATTATATTTTACATTGAAAAGCGACAAGACTGTTTTGTCTTCAAGCCTGCTTCCTTTTCCATGACTGGAACCTTTGGCATATATACCTCTGAGTCATTAATATACTATTTTAACACAATATTAAAGAATTGGCAGCTTGCAATTTCTTTGCTTTAAAGTTTAATGCTTGAACTAAATATTCATGCTAAAAATACATTTGGGTTTTGATTTTTAAGCAAGCTGTAAGTTTCATCATTATTTTTAATGATTTATGAAAACGGCTGCTTTTATTATCTATTATAATCATTCATTTAAAAGCTATAATTCTAATTTTAAAAAATTGGAAGAGGCTCTTAAAATTTATCAAAAATAATAATTGGTAACTTTTTAGGCATTCCAAAATCAGAAGAGAAATCTTTATTCCTTCATTTTAATTCACTGAAAAGTTACTAGATATTTAAATTTTTCCAGAAATATTTGTACTGAAACCAAATAAATTAAGTGACTGCGTAAAAATGGCAGGAATTCTAGATTTAATTTTAAGCATTTCTGAAAGATAATCTAAATAATCTGCTTGCAAAAATATTTGTAGTTAATAACAAATGCTGATCATTAGCCTTATTTATTAAAGAATTTTTAAAAGTTTTTTTATAACTACTTTTTAATATAATTTTTTTGCAATGAAATCTTATATATCAAATTCTAAGTAAACCATATATAATCTTACTTTGTTTAAATTAACCTTTTTTAATCTGGTGATTACCTACAAATTAATAAATTATTATGCATAAAAAATTCGTTATAAATCCGCTGTTGATTGTTTAGAAAATAAAGAGTACTTTTAAGAAATATGACATTGTTATGAGTAATTGAAATTCTCGGAAAAAAATCACTATAAATTATAAGAAGCGACAATAGAACAATGAAATGTTACTAGTAATTTATATTAAAAACCGTCCAAAATATGTTAGAAATAAAAATTATATCCGATTTCACAAGTTCAATAGATTGATATAAAAAAAATTCAAATCTACAAAATGGCAGAAAATCACCTGCTATTTTGCAGATATATTTAATTTACAAAATAGCAAAGGATTGTTATATGTGTTTTGTGCAAAGAAATGAAAATATTTTCAAAAAAAAAAATCAAGTACAACATTTATACGTGATATATAAATCGTTACATTTAATGAAGATAAATGAGTCAGAAGAAACTTTATGAGAATTAAATTTACAACTTCAGTAAGGCTTGAGAAATTTATTTAATCACAAATATGATTGAAAAATTGACAACAATTTGTTTATGTGCTAAATAACTATACCGCATTCATCTGAGTTACAAGTTATTTAATAACATAAAATTTAATTCATTACTCTTTCATGCGCAATTAGTAAACAAATGTTCCAGAAAAAAAAAAAACTGCGCTAAAAAGCTTTTTCTAGGGGGCCATAAGCAGTAAAACCGCAAAAAAGCAACCTGGTTAAAACGGAGAGGACAAATGACCAATTAACACCACGGGGGAGGGGAAAGCAGTTGTTATCTTTCTTCACTGAATGCCCGCATCCAAAGTAACTTTTCCGAATTTCGGTTCCCGCAACCTAAAGATTAAATAATACTTTTCTAATGCCTTCACATTTTAAATCTTAATTCTTATAGAAAAAATTGATATGTTTTGAAGAAAATTGATTTACAATTTCTTATTTTCGTCTATATCATTTAAGAAGGCATCAGTTCTCCAAAAATGAAGTTTATTTAATTTAAAAATTAATTTCAGTCTTTCTTCAAAACAATTTCTTTAGCAAATAATAATTTAGTGGGGGAATGTTTGTACTCATAAGAAAGCTGAGAATTACTCATACATACATGAGTGCCCGAACAAAAGGCACCACGTATTTAAATTAGTATTTTTGATTCATGTATATATATGTTTGTTTAATACTTAAGAAAGCTTTGCAATTTTTGCGCTAAATTTCTTAATTTTTTCCAATTGCTCTCAATCAATAACAAATTCTCAGAATGAAATAGTCTTATCTATAGTAGTTAAAGAATTGACAGTAGTTAAAATTTAGAATCATAATAGTTAGGATTTCGGACCCAACAAAATTGATTAACTTCCCTTTTTTTAGGTAAGAATGTCCAGTATTATTAATTTCGCGTTGAGAAGATATTAATAAACGTCAGGCAAATTTTTTCTCCCTTTTCTCTTATTTAGAAACACAATTATCATTAAAAAAATATTCAGAAAATTTCATGTTTGGCTCTGTAATGATGTACCAGGTATACAGTTTTCTTTTAAATCGGTATAAACTGTTTCATTTTAAATCATAACATTATAAATTTTATTATCCTTATAAAATATTTTAAGATATTTTTATCGGCTGTAAGTTTAGAATATAAAATTTCGAGCCATTCCATTTGCACAAAATATTATTATTTTTAATTTGTAAAAGTATATAGTTTTTGAGAGACACAAACACGAATTTATTTATATCTTTCCTACACTGTTCTATGAAACACGGCTAAAAATTACGCAAAAGAGATTTCTTAATAATGCAAATATTTGAATGTATAAGAATGTTGATTTGAAGGTATTTTAGTTTTGATAATCAATATTTTATAATTAAGGAAATTTATGATTTTTAAAAATAGTTTCCATGCATTTCTTTTATTATTAAAACTTTCTCTAAAAAGATAAAATATAAGTTCACTAAAAATAATATGTAGACAATAGAATATAGAGTATGCATGACTTATAATCGAAAGACTGGTGTACTTCAGCAATTTATCTTCCTTTACTTTCAGAAATTTCCATACTATTTTTTAACACCTTTGCAAACATTGTCGTATCTAATACGCACATCGAATTATTGAATTATTAAATGTGCGAATTATTTCTTTATCACATTGCCAACCATAATATTTATGATATCTACACAAATTTATTGATATACACTTGATGCAAGCCTTTACTTTCTCTATTAAATTTTAAATTAAATATTTAAATTTGCATGAATTTTTGTGCATCTTTCCGAAAATATTTTTATAAACCAATGAAGAGAAATTTATCATTGGCAATTAATTTAAAACTTTTCTTTTATTTTTAAAATAGCTTTAAAATAAACCATAATTCTGTCTTTAAAAACTGGAAAATCCTTCAGAGCAGCGGAATTCTCATGCTACCCAGAAACAGAAAATTTAATTATGCTAATATCAAATCGTTTCAATCGTGGAAACTCAGTAATTATGGTATTTATATCCAGTTAAGAATGGATATAAATCCATGTGAAGTTTGTTTGAAGTATTGAATATCGGCACAAACTGGTTTTAAAATACAAATTAATATTTTTCTGTGAAGATACATGAGGAAGAAATCTAGTTTTCGTAAGATTAGTCAAGCCGTGTATAGCTTCCAGCGATGGGGAGAGTAGACTCTTGGTGAAATAGGAAGCTCTCTGCGTGTGATCAAAGGTCCCACCGCCCGCAACAACTATTTGTAGGAGGTCTGTTCCTGGAAAGAGCATCAACGGATTTATTATAATATTCCCCGAGACTATTGAAAATCATCAAGCAATACAAAAATTCTGCAAGGAAAATAATTTAGAATTTTTCGTAATTACCCCCAAAACACAGAGGCCAGTGAGAGTTGTCTTTAAAGGATTACCGTTAGATTACGTGAACGAGTCGCTAGAAGAGGAACTTAAAAATAGAGGATTCTCTGTAGGCAAAGTAATTAGATTAACCCAATTTAAAACGCGAAGACCTCTACCCCTCCTAATGGCGGAATTAAACAATAATGCAATTGTAAAACAGGTATATGAAATTACGGACATCGATTATCTTAAAGTAACGGTTGAAGCATATAGGGGACGTAATCAAATTTCACAATGTTACAATTGTAACAATTTCGGACATGTTTCCCACAATTGCTCTTTAAAACCGCGATGTCTAAAATGTTCAGGTGATCATCAAACGAGAAATTGTATTAATAAAGAACGTACGCAAAACCCAGTCTGTATAAATTGTAGCCAAGAGGGACATACTGCTGCATACCGAGGATGTCCAAATTTCCCTAAACCAAATTTCCCACCATTTAACAGAAATTATAAAAATCAATCGAATTTTGTTAAACCAAACTTCTCGTATGCAAGCTCTCTTAAATTAAATCTACCGCAGCAGCCGGAAAAAAGCAATAATAACCCAACTGAAAATAATTACTTAAATAATTCTGCCTCCGACTTATCAGATATTTTTGAGCTCTTCCAAGAATTATCTAAAATTTTTAAAAGTTTCCCGAAATTAAAAGACGCTATCAAAGAAATGAGAACTGCAAATTCGCCGCTAGATAAACTATTCATCCTTTTTAACTGTATCAGCTCTTATACTGAATAAATTTTCCTTTGCATTCCGCTTATATAGTATTACCTCAATAGCCAATGAAAATCAAGCTTTTTCCACTTCACCGCGCCGCCCTCCACCGATAGCTCTATGCAATCTTACAGTCCAGGTCATTCCATTCTCAAACACGCTACTGTTAACGTCAGCCAATTTTGGAGGTAGCTCATCACGGGCGGGTACTCCGTTAAGTTTTCTATGGAAAGAGCATCATCACCGGCCACCTGCCCCAACTATTTGTGTGTGCGGGGGGGGGATCTGTTCCTGGAAAGCGCATCAGTGGGTAAGGGACTTTTCAAATGCATGATTGACATCTGCTTCGAGAGCGTCCATTGGACAGATCGTATCGATTGTTACTTTCTATCGTGATTCAAGACCTGAAATCGAAATACCAACCAATAAGAACGTGTCAGTGATTTGAATCACACCCATTTTTGAAAAGTATTGGTCACTGAGATTTGTGACTTTTTGATATTGCTTACGTAATAACCGTTTCTAAAATATTCGTCATCCCTAACAAAACCATAAGCAAAATTCAATTATTCTAATTTTGGGATGTGCAGATTTTCTTAGGCATGGATGATTACCATTTACTATAAATTATTCCAGGATATTATATTACTTTTTAAATTCTTTAGAACTAATGCAAGATAGGAAACTGTGGCTACATTTTAACAAAAAATAGACAATTTATAAAATTTTGTTCTTACAGGCATTTATAAGAACACAAACTTCATTTCTTTATCTGTAAATTTTTCTGATTCATTAAAAGGCAAATTTATTCACTTAAATGGTTTAACCATATCTGTCATCAGTGTTAGAACGCGTCTTTTATTTTTAAGGATCATTTAAATATCACAAAAAATTATTAAAGACAGAATTTGAAAAATGTCATATCTTATACTCATCCATACGAGTACATGGTTGTCAAGTCGAAAATCGCCCCAGAATAATTAAACTCCGGTAAACTTGGGGGTCTGGGGTTTTTGGCCACGAGGAATCGATTGGCTCCGGTTTTGAAGCGCTACGGTCGAGCAGTTAGGAGTTACAGATAGGATATTTTCAAACTTTATTAGTTCGCCATAATGGCTACTTAAATTTTCAAGTGGTAACGTGCTGCCATCTATAGCAAAAATATTGAACTTCAACACACTTCAATCTTTACATTGCTCACTTTGTACCATTTCTTTAATTGTATAGTTTTTTGTTATCAATTATATTTTATTTCCTATGACTAATCAAACTTTACCTTTGTATAGAATAGTTCCCTTTCCAAACTCTAACTTTATTTAGAATAGTTTACAATGGTGCACTTTGACCGGTTATTTTTTCACCAATGTTTTCACAAATTTTCTTATGGCATGTATTGTTTTGATAAATCACAATTGAAAATTAAATATTCGAGTTAGCTTCGATACCTGTTTTCTCCGAGTGGAGCTCGGTCACCCGCTGGTAATACATTAATTGAAGTATTTACAAAATTTATTCAAAATTAACATTTTTTAAACATATATAAAACTACATTCTTTTAATAATATCTGTATACACGAGGTACATTTCATTATTTAAGGCGTTAAGATAAGAATTCTTTCATTAAACTTTAAAAATGGTTAGATAATACATTAATTAAAGTACTTGAAAACTGTTTTCAAAATTAATACCTAAGATGCCATTCAATTCGATTTCATGGCAAGAACTGTTAAAAATTGCTAATGACTTAAATATAGATTTGTGGAGTTTGAAGGTCAGGGTTAGATTCCGCGACGCTAGGGTCAGTAGCCGAGTAACATAACCACAATACAAAAATATACTCGAATATCGTAGATGTTTTCTGGCTTATGAAGCTAGCGCCACAGTACTCCCCCACTGGTAAGTCGGCCGAGAGAGAAAAAAGCGACTAACGTTATGGCGAACGTATGAGAGCTTTGATGCACCAAGTGTATCTGACGTTTTTGTTTGGTTGTTACGTCAAGTGTGACTGACGGCTTTTTTAGTAGTTGCGTCAAATGAGTCTGACGACATTTGTTGCGGTAAATGGCACAACGACAGTTTTACGTCGTTGCGTTGCCAAGGTCACCACTGTGGCGTGTGAAGTTCGATGCTAGAACCCACGATGCTAGGGCCTGTAGCCGAGCAAGATAACCACAATACAAAAAGCATGTTTGAGTACCGTATATGTTCATAGGCGGATTTCCAAACAGGTGTATGAAGTTCACGTCTCGGACCTCATAAATTAAGAGGCCTCAAAATTAGTTCTAAAATAATAATAATTTTAATTTTGAAAAAGAGGATATTTTTTAAATAAAATCTTTCATTTTTACACTCTATTATTATCACTCTCGGTTCATCTATCTCAATCAAAGAATCATGCAATATCAGTACCCTTGAAAAACCAACTATTCTGAGAATGAGAGAGTAAAAAGTCAACAAGGAGGGGGGGCATTTTACATTTATCTTTATCTTGTACGATCTTTTATATTGTACGAAACTAAAGAGATAGATATCATATTGCACCATCCTGCACACTTGGACCCTAAGAAGTACTGGAATGGCTCTCAAGGCAATGAACGTGTTTGTATAATAGGACACATTTTAGTTAGAGACCTTGGTTAGATGATCTTTGCTCAAGGAGGTTATTTTCTCCAAAACATCTGTTTTGGAAAATATTGACTTTGATTTGTGTTGTGGAAAGGAATTCATTTCTGTGTTTGACTTTTGACCAATGTAAAGATTGGTAGGCACATAAATTTTTAATAAATTTTCGTTTCTATTTCCGTATTTTTGAAAATATTGTAATCATGGTTTTATATTTTTTGTCACATTTGAAGGTTAAAAGCAGGGAGGATTTACAATAGGAGTTGTTAGGCAATGGCACTGCTTTAAAAGATAAAATAAACTGGTTACTTTCCCCTCTTAACTGAAGGGGGAAATTTTTGAACTCGGAAAAATCGCCATAAGTCCAGCTAATATTTTTTTATGCGACTGATTTTGTTTTAATGTTTTAGCCATGCTACAGAAAAGAAAGTTTAAATCGGGAGTTTCAAAATGCAAAAAAAAAAAAAAAAAAATGCAGAACGACATTAAAAAAATTTACTCAATAAATGTATTATTATAACGTAATATTGGTGGTATATATATATATATACACACACATTGCAATTTAATTTTTTATACTTTAGAAGGACCCCCTAGTAGTACACAAATATTGTACAATATTGATCAATATTCGCAATATTGTTTAAGATTGTAGAATATTGTTTTATATCATATAACATCGTACAATATTGTACAATATTATGCTACAAGATGTGCTACCGGGGCCATGCATCCCAAATCATTGAAATAAAAAGCGAGTATCATATAAATTTTAGAACAAAAATCAAGCAATATTTTTAATTTTAGAAACAGCCTTTTGTAGTGATTATGGATATAACGACAAATCGTTTGTACTAATCAATATAGTATAGAGCAACTCTCTTGCATCCTCCGGTGCTAGTGACGAACATTTTACGGTACTTACGTTTTAAGACAGTCGACGCCAACGGTTTAATAACTCATTGGCGACGGATTCAAATTTGGCGATAAACCGTCGACGCCAGCGAAACCAACAAAATGGCGGATGACAGTTAAGTTTTGAACAATTTTTTAAATAATGGCGGTTTTTTTGCCATTATTGATTGTTTAGCAACTCATTGGCGCCGCCTTCAAATTTGACGATGCAAATCGGAGGTCTAATACGTAAGTACCCATTTTACTTGTTATAATCAATTTCGATTGTCTAACTGAAGGGTTAAAGATTGCAGGAAGAGTTAACTTGCTTTCTCTCGAATAGCATCGCCATTGAGCTCATCCTTTTCGCCAACCCTCTGCAATTCATTTAGAAAGTTGGATCTTGAATGTAAACAGAGCGACATATGGTGACAAAGGCTGTTATCTCCTAGATGTCAAGAAGTTACAGTTAGTAAATATCAAAATATTTTAGGGCTTGTATAAAGATGCTTGCTTGCGAGAGCTTAAGGCAAAAGAAAAGTAAGTTCGATGTTCAGTTCTCCAATTTATTTTATTTTTTCTAAGGAGCAACTCTGTAGACTGTAAAGTTTCAGCACTTCAATGGAAGTGGGAAATGCTGTCTTCATTGCACTTGATATACAAGGGGTAATCAGAAGATTTAATCTGTATAAGATAAAAATGCCGAAATTATCATTGTTTTACAAATTACACGAGCAATGAGTCTATTTGAATTTTGTTTCTAGTCCATTTAGTTATGGTAGAGATGTTTGGGATGCTTACAATTAAACGTTGATATTTTTTCCGATGATAATTGTCTGAGACTAGTTGGGTGTATTTCTTTCTCAGATTGGAGATCGTATCATCAGGGGAAATTCAGTATACGAAAGGTAAGGATTTATTGAGTTATCGGCTGTGAATAAAAGAAAAGCTTTCTCAACAGTAAACTTAGAGTTGAGCTTCAATGAAAAGTGATCTTCCAAAAAAGAGTATGATCAGTTTCCTAGATTTAAGACCAGAAGTAGGTCGTGAGCACATTGAGTATTTGGAGACTGTTCGCAGGTAGCACACATCTTGTAAAATAATATTGCACAATATTGTCCGATATTATATGGTATTAAAAATATTCCACAATATTACGAATACTTATCAATATTGTACAATATTTGTGTCCTACTAGGATTGTATACTTATAGTTGATATAAAGAAGTGACATTAAATCTATTATTCTGAAGAATGATAATTTGCCTCGCAATCAAAAGCGATGTTGGAAGAATGAGAATTTAGAAGACGCTCTTAAGGAATTACTTAAAATGAGAGAAAAGGATGCATTTGTTAGCGGCCATTGCTTTGTTAGAAAGTCAAAAACTCAATGGAGGAAAAAATTGACAAACAAAATTTTCAAATTTCAGAGGGATGGTGGCGTAGAAGAAAGAAAAGGAGGAATATTACTTCTGTGAAGCCATATGATGAATAAGATAATGAAATCCAAGAAGCTGCCCAAGTAAGAATCGAAGAATGGCAATGTTTGACTACTGAATATTCACCATTAGATGTGCTTGGCGACGACGCGATAGACGTTTATTCGAGTTCTGACACGTTTTCAAAGCTGAAAATAAAAATAAGTAAAAGGAGCGAAAGCATGTAAATTACATATTACTGATGTTCCTAGTAGCACACAAATATTGTGCAATATTGTATTACATGGACCAATATCCGCAATATTGTTTTATATTGTAGAATAATGTTTAATATCATATAATATCTCACAATATTGTACCACAGGCTGTGCTACCTGGAGAGCTATATCTATACATAATATAAAATGAAGTCTCCTGAAAGCTTCTGTATGTTGGAGCCACAGAAACTCGAGAAATAATTATCGGATATTGGAGATATTTATACCATTCTGTAGAGCATTCATTTTGGAAAGTTTTTAGTACATTAGATTCATATCAAAATAAAAAGAGGAATTTTATAATTGCGATTTTAACTTATCGACGCATGAGTGAAAACCTCGAACTGCGTATGTACAAATAGCAATTGCTGTGGGATGCATATGCGACACATTTCTTTGTTTACATCTGAT
Source organism: Argiope argentata (assembly GCA_026289955.1). Taxonomy (NCBI): domain Eukaryota; kingdom Metazoa; phylum Arthropoda; class Arachnida; order Araneae; family Araneidae; genus Argiope; species Argiope argentata. The sequence goes on from JAOUZG010042400.1 coordinate 599,211, forward strand.
TTTAAACAGCGACCCAAATCTCATTATGCTCAAAAGAAAGAAATCCAAACTTGGCAAGAAGAAATTAAATGCCATAAAGCTTTGTTTATTGCGCGATAAGGAAAATGAAGTGGAAAGAAACAGCCTGTTAGCGAATATCAGATAAATAATGTCCACACTAATGAAAGGAGTCTCTTAATGAACGAAAATACCGTCTTTCTTTAAATCTCAATGCAACTGAATTACGGAGACAGAATGAATCTTCTGAGGAAAGAAATGATTGCCTGTGTTTTGTCTGCTGACATAGTATTTTTATTTTTTAACAGTCTAAATATTGTTGCCTATATGCTATAAAAATTGTTTTTTAGCTATTTTTGACATTGTATTTTGTTTGTTTGATATTGCGTAATATGGCCAAGTCATATTTAGAGGTGGGTAGACTTAAGTTAAAAGCTTTCTTTTTGGATGCTAGGCCACGGGAAACACCGTGTGGGTACTGTATAAAGGGCAAGAAAACAAAATTGATGATTATCGGTAAAAGTGAAAAATCGCGGCGTTTTAAAGGGACCAAGTCATTATCAATTAACATCAAAGTAAATTTCGGTGCAGATAATAAAATTTTTATTTTTCGCCTACGGATTTTTTGCTGACGCCGCAAACCTCATTCCCAAAACAGCATCATGTTCCGACATAATGCAAATATAATGATGATAGAAATCACACCAATTACTCTTAGTAACTACTAATACATTATCTCAATATTTTAAAATTAATACAATTTGTAAATTTATTTCGTAAGTAGGTTCAATTATATTTTCTTAATAAATCTGTCCGTCCCTTCCTCCTCAGCTCCTAACCCTAAAAAGCTATGTAGTTGGACGTTTGGTAGTCTGCAAGTCCATACTGGACCATATCCATCACCTGTACACTAGACGTTCTAATCTGATACCAAAGGGTAGCCTGCAAGTCCCTTCATCATAATACATGATGAAATAATTTTTTAAAATGTTATGCATGACACATTTTTCGCATTAAATTTCTATGCTGCGATGCCTTGGGTAGTCCTAACTGATTGAGAAAAAGATTTTCCCAATTTTCATTACATTTTTGATTAAAAATTGACATTTTAACGTTTTTCCTCACTATTTTCGTATATTATTGCACAAAAATCTATTTTTACTTTACTTCAAGATTGAAAAATAATATATATATATATATATATATATATATATATATAT
>JAOUZG010042400.1:600827-629001 GCA_026289955.1 Argiope argentata
GTGTGTACGTTATAGCTGGTATTTGATTTAAAGTGAATTTAAAAAAGTGAAAAAGAAATTAACAAAACAATTGTAAAAAATTACTTAAAATTAAAGATTCGAAACTCAGTTTAATGTTTTTTGTAATGATATTAGACAAATAATTTTTATTAAATATAGTATATCCGCACTACTCCGACACAAATAAGACCGGGTCCATATCGCATTACTGAAAATATAAGCAGTGTACAGCTTATTTTGCAGACATTACTGAATTATCTAACAATGCATTTTTTTGACGTAAGATATAAACCAACAACATTGTCTCAGATTATGAAAATATAAACAGAATTTTCATTTCTTAGCTTTTACAAGTAAAAAAAAAAGTATTATTGCAAATAACTGGATAAATATTTTTTTTAAAAGTCAACATTATTAGAAAAATGGCATAACTATTAAAAAAAATTCATATTTGAAATTTAAATATTTTTTGTACACTATTTTTAGAAGTAATCGCAGGGAAAAAACAAAAAATCTCAGTCATTTAAAATAAAATCCTTCCAAGTAGTACATTCTCATCCTCCAAAATACATTTGTGTCAAAAATGGTAGCTCTCTATCCTTATAGATGACAAAGATGCATATTTTTACTCATTATTATCAGAAAGAGTATGCATGAGTAACTACAATGGAGCAAAAGTAATCAAAAGCCTTTAACAACAAAAACAAACAAACAAAAAAGATCTAGATTACAACTCAGAAAAATATTAGAGCAAATATAGACAGACTTCTTTTAAAAAAATACAGTTTATTTAAACTTTTAAGTAATAAAACATTCAGATCTAGAATATGTTAAGCATCTTTTCTTTTTACAATTCTGAACAATGATAATAAATAGCATATTACAAAAGCATATTTTGTAGTTCTATGACTAGATAAATGCTAAAAGCTATATTTACACAAGTAAAATAATTTCAAACACTTGTTATTTGTGGCTATTATGTCTAAACAATATATAATCTCAAATATAAGAATGCATACCATTATTAGAAAAAGAAAAATTACAATGTTTTGTGCTTTCTGAATTATGCAGGACGGTAAAGGAGTACTGTAAAAAAAAATTTGCGATTAAGAAATATGAATAACTTCTACAATTACTTAAATAAAATAATTTTTTTTCAGCAGAATATACATTGAAAAAATAAAACAGAATAGTTTTTCAACTAGCATCACAGGATTGCAATGATATGTTCATTGTTGAAATAAATTACAGGAAAATATAGTGCATTTAAAGAAACATATTCATGAGACAAATCCAAAAATATTAACATATGCAATTTTAATAAATCTAGAATTAATTTTAGTGTAGATTTTTTTATTGATACTTTAATGCATTCCAAAAATAAGATTATATCACTACTATCTTTAAAGCTCACATTAAAAACTATTTGTGATGTTCATTTTTTAAAAATAGTATTGCAGCAATATGATAATGGGATGAGAAAATTATTTTAATCAAAAATGTTATTTTTTCTTGTTTTGATTCAAACAGAAACTTCAGAAATTTAAATGGATTGAAAAGCATACCTGATTGAAAATAGAGAACAAAATTTGTAGAATAAAATATAAAATAAATTTTTCTTTATAACACGAAAAAAGACTTCTTACCAGTTATTTTTAAGAAATCCAATTGATCACATTAAAAACCATTATGAAAATAAACTTATATATTAAATTTTAACAATTTTAAGCATTGATAATGAACAACGGAGATTTAAACCAAAGTCTATAAGTTAAACTATAAGTCTAGAATAATAAGAGAATAGCAAACACAAATGATTATACAGAAAATTAGATCAAGTTTCAGATGCAGAATTTGTTGCAGATGTTCACAATAGACAAAATTAGAAATATAGTAAGCTTTTGAATTAATGGATTTCAGATTCAACAGATAGAACTGAATCAAAGTTCTTTTGTTATTATGAGTATATTAAACACTTGATGTTTACATTATATAGTAAAATTTTAAATATAGCAACCTATTTTAAATACTGTAATAATAAAATGTAATGGACTTTTGATTTTATGGACATTTTTATGCCCCAAATGGTCCACAAAGTTAAAATCTTACAGAATGCATGTGAAGAAAAAGGCTGAGGAATTAAAATTGACTATTTGTAAAAAGCTTTAATATTTTTAATAATAATAAAGTTCAAATAAGATCAGAATGTTAACAGACTATTAAAGAATTAGAATACTCCCCAATTATCTTTAAAGATCTTAATTAGATTATAAATGAAGGGCGAGGGGATTATTAATTGAAAAATAGTGCCCAAGTTACTCTCGCATGTATTTGCTGATAGCTTATTACTGGATCTAGACAGAAGATTATTGCTTAATTATTTAAATTAGCCAGTTAACTGTTATTGACAAGTATGTTCAGCATAAAAAAAGTACAACAGTTTGCTTTATGAAGAGTGCAATCGGTCAAGAGTAATAAGTAGTTTATTACTCCTGACATCTTACTTTTTACTTAAACACAGGTATAATTTAGATACACATTTTCCGAAGCAGTTAATTGGTTAAAAGAAGAAACCTAGATAATGACAATAGAATTATTATAAGTAATTATTTCGAGTTAATATGAATCTCAACTAAAATTGATTCACACTTGGCATCTTAAAACTCATTTTACAAATAAAAAATTTATTTAAGATAGAATGCAATCAAACAAATGAAAAAATACCCAAAATATAAAATAATCATTCATAGAAGATGACTACAATTCAAAATACCAGTAAAAATTAAATTAAAAGGAAAAGAAAATTTGATAGAAAAGCAGATTTGGAAATGAAGTAGTCTGCAAAAACAGGAAGAAAAAAAATGCAAACAAAAATAATGCACAATTAGCAAGTGGAATGTGAATTTTACATCATACACTTGATATATAAAATTAATTTTTTATAAATAGACTAAGAAAAAGTCTTGAGAAAATACAACCTATTTAATTTTATAGTGTTCTTCCAAATTTTTAAAGGGGAATAATTCATTTTCCATTAAAATCCCACCCATCCCTTTTGAATAAACAAATGCAAAAATATTACAAAATAATTTTTTTTTTCATTTTGTCTAAAAGCTATATTTTAATTTTTAACAATCAGAATATGTATTTAGCTTCCAATCAGTACAGTTTTAAATTCAAAATTGTCTTCTGATATATTAACATATTACTTTGATTAGACTTCTGAAAGGCTTTAGTAATGTCAAAGTAACATTAAGTTACAAGTGAGGATCATAAAAGAAAATGATATTTTCATAAGAAATCTTTATATCCCAATTAATAAATTTTTAACTTTAGTTATTTTAATAATAACTGTGCAATTTACAAACTAAAATTCATTGACCAATACAATACAAATAAAATAAATTTATTTGTATTGTATTGGTCAATGAATTGGTTGTATATATACAAATTCTGTCTTGTAATCTCTCCACTCCCCCCTTAAAAAAACCTAACAAACATGAAGTAAAGAAGCATAGTATGAGAGCAAATTATTATAATGCGCCAAAGAGAAATTAAGCATTTAATCTCCTTTTTTGTAATTACAAATTTATATTTCATACAAATTTTTTATTTGAACATACTATTTTCTCTAAGCAGCTGAATGTAGGGTAGGAACAAACAAACAAACAAAAAATGTTATTCTAACATTAAATATAATTTTCTTTTTATGTAGAACCTATTTCAAGAAGAATTGCAATTTATAATACTCTGTAATACTCACTAAGTATTTTAGGAAAAACAAGCAATTAAAATAATAAATTCTTATATTTATTAGAATGATATATTTACTATATATTCATATCACTCGTTTAAAAAACCATATTCCCTTTCTTAAATTTCATCACAAATCTTGTTACAGAACAGCTTCTTAAACTTTTATCACCTGTTATATATTTTCCATATATATATATTTCAAAACTTATTTTTTGCTGAAAAACATATTTAACATCCCGAAAACCTTTTTTTCTCCTCTTTCCATTAGGATTTAAATAGAAAAAAATAAATAAATAAATAAATAAAAAATAAATACAAAAGATATATAAAATCTGTATAGGATTTTATAGAATATATTAACCATGACAAATATCTTAATTATCTTCAATTATCAATACTGCACAGAATAAAAAAAAATTATGACCCCTCTAGAACTGGGAGCAAAAGTTTAAGAAGACTGCATTATAGATTTAGAAAATATTTAAAATACAACTGTCAAACATCAAACACCAACTGATGGAGGAAAATCATGAATCACAGACAACTAAATGCAAACTTTCAAGCACATTGTTACAGAGTCTCAACATGGCAAATCTTGTTTTATATACATAAGTGAATATATATATATATATATAAATAATCAACAATTTTGCACAAATGCAACATATTTCTTTTCTTCATGAATAGGTCTCTTGATACAAAAAATAAAAGGGACAAAACATAGCATTTCTTTAGGTTCAGGTTTTGTACAGACATACAAACAAAAAAATATTTGGAGATAAGGAACTGCAAAAATGACTATCCATAAAAGGAATGGAACATCTGGCAAATGCTTCCACATGAATATCAACCATGAGGAATCATCACCACTTGAGTTTGATGATGAATGATGCAGTTTGGTATGTTCCAGAGCTAAAGCATTATATTGGTCACTTAGCTCAAAACAATAATAAACAACAAGAAGGGAAAGAAACAGATATAAAAACAGGAGCAGCCAAGCCAATCTTTGACGGAATTTCATTTTGATGAAATGCCATTACGAGAATTTCCAATTCCTATAAAAATATAAACATATATATATTACACAAAAGTGCTTTCTTTTCCGTTAGCAGTTAACATATAAATAAAATACAATCAGTGCGGAATCTAACTTTAAAAAAAGATGCAATGCTACTAAAATTATCAGATTCAATATCTTTACACCTGATGCACAATTTGATTATTATTGCATTGATGGGAAAGAGACTTTTCATATTAAAATTCAATTGGTAAATAGAAAAGTGAGCAAGGAAAAAAAAATTCTCATTTCCATTTATATCTTACAGTCAATATATAAATACATGTATGTAATAAATCACCAGGAAAATCATAAAATATCTATTTTAATATCTATGCTCTCTTAGCAATGGTGAAGTGTATGTAAATAATCTATTGCAAAATTTTAAAGAATTTTCATATGGACAGTGAAATTTAAACCACAATTCTAGTTTAATTCATGACAAATAATTGAGCACTGGTTGCATTTTTTAATTGAAAAATACATCATTCTGAATTTCCTGAAAAGTCTTTTTCCAGACGTGAGAAGAAAAATAATTCAAGATAATTTTAGTAATAAAATATATTTTAGAAAGAAAGGAAATTACTAAAACAAAGCAAATATTGTGCACTCAACTGAGAAATTTCAAGGAAATCTATATTTTATGGTAACTGTAATAATACATTCCCATACATAAATAAAATAATTTCCCCAAATCTCTCAACAAACAACGAAAATAATTTTTCCTATATTCCTAAATTATATTTCAAGCATTCAAGTTATATCACAAATTAAATAGAGGGAAAATAGAAAATCTTTATTTAACATTTTAAGAAGAATTTGTTAAATGATAAAAAGATGGAAGAAATTTGAATTTTCATATTCCTTAATGTAAATTATGTCTATAATAAAGATTGTTAAATATTTTTCTTTTACTTTGTTAGATCAATGTCTCATTAGAAATTAATCAAACTTCGAGTTTTTTGGGACAGATGTCTGACCTCAGTTTTCAATTGAGGTCAGTAATGAGGAATATATAATATTCAAAAATTTCATAGAACAAATATATCTGAACCTCCATATTAAATATATAACACTATTCTGTACATCAAGAATATCAAACTTGCCATACAGCAAACAAAACAACATTTGTATTAATAATCTTGTGACTTAATTAAAATCCATATTTATACACAATTAATTTTTATATTTATATAAAAATACTTAACTTCAAATGGTTAATTGGTAAATTTATTTTGTTTTTCTTCAATTCCTTCTTAAGGATATAATAAGTACATATGACTTCAAAACAATATTATTAGCATATAAGACTATATCACTAAGTTGTATGATTTTATTAATAACTTAAAATAATAATTGTAGCTCAATTTATTCTTCTTTCTACTAGATAACTGAACAGATTGATATACATTAAAATAAATGAATTTCTTTTATAATCAGACATTTATACAATGCCCTCTAAAAGTTAAAGTATGGCATGCTTTTCTATGCTCATCATTAAAAAAAAAAAAAGAGGCAGTAATAACATATATATTCACAGTATATATATATATATATGATAGTAATAAACTTGAAAATTTGAAAAAAAAAAAAAACCCATTTTTATTTTTAAAAAATGAATACATATAAAGAAGTGGAGAAACTATACAAATATCTAATTTGGTGCATGACTGTTGATAATTGTTATTACCCCTTTCATTGATAATAATCAGGAGAAGTCACTTGGCCCATTCATTAAGATGATGGTTGTTTGGATGAATGGCAAAAAGTTTTCACATATTTTTGGTGCTAGACACCTCAATGTGGACATATAGTATAGAGTTAAAGTGAAGATTAGTGTACTCCCGGAGTTTGTCACCAATATGGCAATATAACAGAAAACTCTTCTAGCAATCTTAATGCTGTTTTGTTTACTATTTTTAAAAATGGTTGAGTTGAACATGAACTACCGCTATTTTATGAAAAATGTTTAATAATTATTTTTAATTTAAGATTTTAATTTTGTTTAACACAATTAAAAGTTTTTTTTAAACATCTATTATGTCATTGCAATTTTATTCTTAAAGCAAACACCAACAAAAAAAAATCTTTATTCTTTTGCAACTTTTAATTGTCAATAGGCGCTTTAAAAATCGTCTGAACTCATATTTTACGAAATTGCCTGCATTTACTATAAAAATCAGATGCAATGAAATTCTTTGAAGTTCTGGTAATTCTTTTTTTGCTCTAATGGTTGGTTTCTTTGATAATTTGTTATGTTGGTAATTGTGCAAGAATGGATGTCGGGTAAATAGAATGGAAGATAATATTTCGAACCTGAAGAATGGATGAGAGTGAGTAAAATATGTATTTTTTAAGTGTTGATGAAATTAAGAAAGGATGCTTGTTTGAAATTTTGTATGGAGAATGGTTTGATTGAATCTTTCTAAATACTTTATCTTCTTTTCATTATGTACGGTTTCTGTTATTCAAACACTTCTTATATTCAACACGCTAGCGAAGCTACTAGGTTCCCACTCTAGCCGCTAGCAAAGCTGTAGGATGTTATTTTTAAGTTAAAAAATTCTGCCTGGTGCATTCTACAGATGCCAAAGGCATCGCATGCTCTAATTTTTGCTCTGCCCCCAACAGACCGACCATCAAGAATTCAGTACATTCCAGTCTGAAAAAAACAATACTTATCAGTGAAAAGAGTTCTGTACATTCCGGTCTAAAAAAAACAATACTTATCAGTGAAAAATCATAATTATATCGTGGAAAGTGGTAACCGTAACTATTTCACATAAGTGTTTGTTTACTTCGTCTGTCATCTTCATAGGCAACTTGGCATCCTTGGTGCAGTAAGGGGCACACTAAACATCACTTTTACCCAGTATAGTTTCCATCCAAAAATTCTATGTCCAAAATACATGTTTGTGGCTAACTACAAGTTACATCTGTAAGATACAACTATTTAGCTCTTTCAGCCTAAAGGAGGAGAAACATTACTGAGCATCAGATCATGACAGATCATTTTGTGACAACAGAAATAAGAATATCTGTTACTACAGTACAAAGAAGCCATCAGAATACAGATCTGTATGCAAGACCATTAGTTGCATGTCTCCTCTTGAAGCCAACAAACAGCCTGTTTACACTGGATAACAGAACATGTCTTTTGAACCAATTTGCCAAAGATCTTCTTCACAGACAAGTTCACATTCACATAAGAGAATGATTCAGCTCGTCAGATTATTTGATAGGAACAGATATAGAACCAGATACAACTAATCTAACATTGCTGAAAGCCATAGTTAGTGAAATAATAGTTTGTTCAGATATTTCTCTCAGGGGTCACACTGACCAGTTTATGAACTTTGAATACTGATAGCAAAATAAGATCCTTGATTCATATGTCTGCCATATGCTACTGCAACCATTAATGATTTTCTTCTGGGGTGACAATGTGCAACTAAACTGAGCTGAGCTTACCTACGGTCATGAAACAGAATAAATGAAGTGACCAACTCCATTCCCAAGCATGGATTTGACAGCCCAGTTTTGGAACTGGTTTGAGAGAGAGGTTGTTGCTTTAAATATTCCACCAAGGTCATTAAATAAACTAGAAGAAAAATTACTCCATGCCTGTTCTTTGATCCCATTTCAATGTCCAACAACATAATACTCAGTAAGCAAAAGTATTGCAGCTAGAAGAGGACATATTCTTTATTAGAACATACTTTTGCAATATTTCTGTAAAATTTTTTCATATAAAGCTGGATATACTGTTTTCTTCAAGAATGTAGTTATCCACTAAAAGTGCATTTTTTCATTGCTATTGTTGTTATAAATCATGTTTGTATAGAACAAAAGAAAATTTCTATTTGCTTTTATTAAAGAACTGCTTAAAGCATCTTTCTTCCAAAATTCTTTTTCTATGAATATTCTATTACAAATTAAGACACAAAAGACAGGCTGTACTTTAACTTTTGGAGGCTAATGTAATAATGAGTTGAATTTTCTCAACCATATATATATGTCAAATAATTCTTCATACTGAAAAGTATATATTTCAGTATTTATTTGAAAAAAAGGACATACATAAAACTTTTATGTCTGTTTGGATAAAATTTTAAAGATGCTTAAATATTAGTAAATTAAAAAAAAAAAGTTAATACTGCAAATGACAACACAATTTATTGCAATATTACCTCTAATAAAATAATACTTTAGAACTCAATTTATTATAATAATTAATATTTTAAAATCTGTAGCATTAAATTATAAAAGAAATTAGCAACAAATAAATAATTTGATTAAAACTTATAATTATTAATTTTCTAATATTGCCATATATCTATTTCATGTCACTCATTTCTCTCTCTCTATATATATATGTTAAAGAATAGATAAATTTTCACTTAAATATGACAAAAGCAAATTTGAAAATATTTTTTATTTATATTTTCATTTGTAACGGTTTTAGAATCGCTTTTTGATTAACTCATACATAAATGCAGTCATTTTGTTTAATAAATGAAAACTTTTAATATCAAAAGACTTAATATTACTTAAGAATTATTAAATTTCTCAGGTTTTTAATAAGCCAAATAATTTTTCTTAGACTTACACTTAGAAGCAAAATGAGAAATTTTTTAAAATGCACTTGTTATATTTTATGCATCAAACCAGCTGAACATTTTAATTATTTACAAATGCAATTTAAAACAAAGCAATTTTCTGAAAAATGATAAAAATCTGCAACTTTTAGGTTACATAAATTAGTAAATACACAACAGCCGATATTGATGACTTGCAACTTACATTCATATTCATTACAAAAAAAAAAAAAAAAAAAAAAAAAAAAAAAAAAACTGAGTCATTACTTGTTAAACTGCAACGTTAACCTAAGATGTAAAAGGTTATGTGATAGAATCGATACACCTGCTTTGTTGCACAAAAACAGGCTATCTTACAAATATATTTCAAAATAATTATCATTTTAAATTTCAATATAAAGCAACGCTCTTTAATTTCATTGTATCATACATAACCTAAGAAAATGAAATGAAGTAAAAATATATCATATGATGCGAAATTTGCACACATCAATAGCATTTAACTGAAATTGCAAAAATGAAAAAAGTATTAAAAGAACAGAATTTTAGAATACATGTTACTGCAAAGAATTTATATACATACAAGAAAAAAAGTCTCGATTTAACCTCCGACATCAAAACAAATTGCACAATAGTTGTGTTTACTGCGGAATGGATGACAAAAGTTTGATATAGCAGTACGATAAATATTATATAATCATTTCAGGATAAGTAGCAACTTAGATAAAAGAAATTAATTTAAAGGAATGTAAGAAAAGGCATCCATACGATAAAATTACTTACGTTGATTATGCCGAAATACGATAAAACCACTTCAGACAAGATTTCAAATTTTGTTTACCAATCATCTCGACAGCATGAGACATACGATTACGATTGAGCTATTCATCTACATATCGATCCCAAATTTTCTTCGTAAGACTAGGCATCCCATAAAATAGAAAGATTCTGAAATCCAAATTCAAATGAGTTCAGAAATAGTTTTACTGTTGTTTTTGAATAGGACGTTAATATAAATAAACTAAACTAAACTAAATCAAACTTGTACAATAAATAAGTTTTCAATATCAAATGTAAAATACAAAAATCCTTAATCACAATTTAAATACCAGGAATGTCATGCACTCGGATTCCACAATGTGACTGAATTTACTTCAGATTTGTGGATTCATTTTCTTCATTTCTGTAGAAACGTTGCTATATAATAACTTCAGAAACTTGTTTGTGAGTAGCAATTAGTGCTAGGCCCGAACTCCGAATCTTAAGGTTAGTTGCCGAGTAACATACCGATCAAGCCAAAAGTCGACTTCAATTCGAGTGATGTTATCTGTCTTATATAGCATTCACCACAAACTTTTTTTCACCTGGGATTCTTTTTCTGATGGATTTCTTTAATTGGCTGAGTTTTGTTACAATAACATACTTTCTTTTTTCCGTTAACCAACAGCTATTTTGGGAGGATTTCAATATTTCAAATTGTTGTAAGATGGTGAAAAAAAGGACTTTGAGCTTGTAGAGAGTGAAGGTCGCGATACGAACCTGCGACGTTTGGGCCTGTAGCCGAGTGTCATACCGATCAAGCAAAAGGGAACCTTCAGCTCGAAGCATATTATCTGGCTTATAAGACTGACGCTACAGTACTCCCCTACCAGTGAGTCGGACGAGAGACGAGCGATTTTGAAAGCGCCAAGCGTATGGCGAGCATGCGAGTTCGTTGGTGCGTCGAGTTAGCAACGGCTTTGATGCGTTGAGTTAGCGACGGCTTTGTTAGCTGGTAGATGGCGCCATGAGTATAGCAGAAAGTTGCGTTGTCAAGGTCACCAATGTAGCGATTGAAGGGTCCCTTTTGCTTGATCGATATGATACTCGGCTACAGGCCCGAACGTCGCAGGCTCGTACCGCGACCTTCAATCGCTACAAGCTGCACCAAACTTTCCAAAGATCTATGCCCCGCCAATGCAAGGATCTTCTATGCATCAGACCCCCTATATATAAATATTCCTAAGAATTGATTTTTGAATAAAGAAGATTCAATTTTGAAGGCGAGAAATTCTCTCATTATCATTAGTATTTGAGGAAAAGTTGGAATTTCAATTTCACCTTATTAATTCTGACGTTAGCTTTAACTAACAAATTTGGAATATTTATGCATGTTTAAATGAAAATAGCCATATGCTATAACATTTTTATTACGACTTTAATAAACTTAAAACTAGATCTCGTCTGTTTAATAATAATAATGCCATAATGAGAAAAAAAAATAATTAGAAATATTCTGAAACGCAGACACATAAATATTCTGAAATTGGAAGACGATCATTCTTATTTTTGCAATCATTTTGACATAAAAGAATGATTTAGGTTTAGCAGAAGAATATTGCTATGATAGAAAGAGGGAATTCAATATGTCTTTCTGGGATTAATAGGAAAGCTCAGAAATTCGATATATGTCCAAAAAATTATAAGAATAAATTCCTCATAAATTTGATCATGAACAGAGGTACACTTGTACCTCTGTTCATGATCAAATTTTTGTACCTCTGTTCATGATCAAAAGATGAAGTCCATTGTTAAGTCCCGAAATCATGCACTTCCCATCTTTCTTCTGAAACGCTGTGTAGCCCTGCCTTTCTTTCTGTCTATATTAATTGGAACTACATACATTTTGATTAAAAGCATTGATTTTAAATTTAAAAAAATTAAAACTCAAAAATGTTATGATTAAATTAAAGCATTTTCAAAGATAAACTTTAATAAAACCGACTTTAAACTAAGCCCGTTAAAAATGAAACAAACATTCAATAGTATGTCCTGTTGTCATTTTTAATTCGATCAAATATTTTATTTCTAACAAATTAAAACTTTCTGGCGAAGAAACATGAACTGACGAGATCAATTATTCAATATCAATCAATTAAGATGTTTCCGGTCAGATATAATCTAAGATGTAAGAAATATGATTTATAAAAAAATTATTCAGCTGAAAGAACAGTTGATGTGATATTATATGAAAATCAATGTAAGTTTGTCTGAAGTTTTCCTAATAAAGATATTATCTTTCACCTTCCTAGCACGAAAATTGTGAATTTTTGAATAGGATGGAGCACTACGAGTGCTCAGATTTTTGTATTTAGAATTCTTTCACATTATCATTTTGTATCTTATAATATAGTGAAAAAAACCCCAGGTGAACTAACATTTGTCAAATTACCAATACAAAAAATTTTAATTTTATAATAAAAATCCTATTATTCAAATGTGCATAGATAAATGTAAGACAAATATTTTAGTAATTACTACATATGTGGCCATATAAAAATGTGATTTTTTAACTTTATCAACCTCCATAGAAAACAAACAATTTTTATACAATTATCCGAATTTATTTAATGAAATTTTGTAATTGTAAATATATATATCTAGATGTAACACTTAGGGAAATAAATGTTTGGACTTTACAATAGCTAAAAAAAGTTTATAGTAAAAAAAAAGTTTTTTTTTTTTTGTATTTTTTACTCCTAAGAACACAAAATACTCTATAATTTTGCAAAGATATATTTGTGATATAGTAAGAAATTAAGAATATCAAGAAACTTCAAAGAAATTTTTTAACAATATCCAGTGAAAATAGAGGCAACAGCAGATTTATTTCGCTGAAAGCTGATGAAAACTCAAAATATGACTAAATATAAACTTTGAAAATACTAACTTAGCAAATGAAATGAAAGTTACGGGATTTATACTGTTAAATTTTTAATGTATTTGATTCCTTAATATATTATTTTTATACTTTAATAAATATTTCAACTTTTTCAAATAAAATCTAATTTGGGAGTGCATTATCATCATCATCAAACTGCGTTGGTAATGATAATGATGGAAGTGACCAACAAATGAATAATCTCATTGTTTATCACCAATAAGTCAGCTACTGTACGATCTCCGCCTCTAAAACCAGTCGAGATTTTGCGCATGCGTCAGAATGGGTTAATTTAACCCTCTAAGGGTTATACACGTATTTCTACGTAGCCGCAAGACGTCACGGCAAGGGCGCTGCACTTATTTTAACGTAGGCTGAGAGACGACTCGCTTTCGCTGTGCACGGAAAATAACGTAGTGGGTTGTCGGTTCTCCTATCGTTGCCGACGCATTTTAACGTCTTTCTTCCCCCCAACAAGTTTGGACATATTTATGGATCGGAAGGGAGTCAGCACAATGGATGTTTTACGACCATTCAAGGATGCCAAAGGAACTGAGGGTTCGAAGAGCCCTTAAGGGCGTTGTGAATGGGGACGGCGTGAGAGAGGAACAAGATATCGTTGAATAAAACAGGAACAAAACAGTTTCTCAAAGTGTGTGTCCCATAAGCGTCTGTGTGTACTTAGATTTAATTTGTATTTAGTTTCAATAGTATTTCTTGGATAAAGCTTATTTGAACGAAATTTTGTTTTAAATTTCCATTGAATTTTTATTCAGAATATAGTTTTATGCTCTCTTGTGATTAAACGTCGCATTAGAAACTCAGAAGGAATATATTTGAAACATTACTATCAATATATAATTAATAAATTAAATATATTTCGCATTTATATTTAAAATATTTTTAAAATGCAAATTGATGCTTTTTACTCTAATCTGTACCTCTAATTATTTTTCTTCGCTCAAAGTAAACAGATGCAATTAAATTTTGAGTTTTAAAGTAACCTGAATTTTGAAGAATATAATCAAGTATACTGTTATATTGTTTGTCTTTTCAGATTTATATAGTGTAAAAGCATAGAATTGTGTGTTCGATTTTTTATAAAGTTCTATAATGAACATAATGAAATAATCTTAAATTCATAAAAGAAACAATAAGAATATTTTTTAAAAAAATGTTTATATTTGTGAAGTTATTAGTATTAGTTTAGTTATTAATGTTCAGATATTTATTAATATTAGTTTAACTTTTAATATTTAGTTATTAGTATTCATACCTAGATGTAGATAAAAAGAAATAGCAAAATAAATTGAATTAAATGTGTGAAAAATTTTAACTGGTAACATTTTAAAAGTCTTAATACCGTAAACTATCTTAACATATTTCTTTAAATAGTTGATCAAATAAGATACATTTCTTGAATAAAATGGTAGTTCTATAAAAAAGGATTAAATCATATCCAATATGCTACATTGAGCTGAAATTTGAGAAATAATTGTTTATTTTTAAGTCAATTATATAAATAATTACTTGTTTAGCAAATTTTTCAAATATTTTAACGTTTCTAAAAAACTGAATTTGTTATTGTGCATTATCATGTTTAACATAAAATAACTATAAATTTTCATTTCCTATCCTGTTTTCTAATGTTATTTTAAAAGTTGCATTTAGTCTCCATACACGGTTCTTAAGTACAGTGTTTAGCACTTTTTTATCGTGAAAGAACATGATGTTGCTCTTGGGATGAGGTTTCTGAAGTCAACAAAAATCCATGGACGAAAAATTGAAATTTTACTATCTGCACGAGCATCTCAAAAAAATCAGCTTTTAATAACGTGATATCATCCCATTTACAAAAGCTCTGGTTAAAAAAAATTAATTCGTGACTACGGCAAATAAAACCTAGAAAAATGTCATTTTGAGGACGTGATAATGTAAAATGAAATAAATAGGAAATCTGATATTTTTTAAAAAAATAATTAAGGCTAGATAAAGTTTTTTAGACCGTTGGCAATCAATACTAAAGTGACTTATTCAATGAAACAATGAAAATGAATAAAAATATAATTTAACTTGCACGAGCACGTGGTGAGTGGCCGTTCAAGAAATTTTTTTCTAACACGATACATTGAAATATGTATAACAGATTTCATTTAAGCCCTTTTTTTTTTAATCTTAAATGTATTTAACTTTTAAATTAGTATATTTTCATATTTCGATCTTAAATCTTTATATATATATATATATATATATATATATATATATATATATATATATTAGTTCAAATTTTCATTCGTTAATGAAATACTTTTATTCATCTAATCAAGTTGAAATAAATTTTTTTAAACTTATAGTGGACGACATTTAATGTTAATACAGTTTTCTCAAATAATAATTGATTAATTTTTTATTTATTAATTAAAATATCACCAAAATCTCCATTTCCCAGTCTCCGAATAAGTAACGAGTTTTTTTTCCCATACTAATAAGGTTCGGCCTAACATGTTTTCAGCAGATTATTTTAAACGACTTTGTTTATTTTCGTAATGTTTAATGCATTTAAAATTAGACATAGAACATTTATTGGTTTCATCGATTCATTTTGAACTACTTTCAAATTAAAATAATAGCGAATAAATAAATTAGAAGTTTCTAATCTATATTGCATTACCCAACTGGTGCGTGCAATTGACTTTGAATCTTCAATTGGCGTTGAAAATTCAATGCTATTTAATTTTTTGATCAATTATTTATAGTAATTGTAATTATCAGGTCAGGATAGCCTGGTTGGTAAGCATTGGTTTTGCATCCCTTGGGCTTGCAACTTCGAACCCACTAACCGAAGACTTTCTGTATGTGTGTGTGTGTGGTGGATGTTACATCTGCCTTGGTCACAAAGTCCTCTATGTCGAAAGTGATATCACTGTGCGTACTGGAGCAGAGGTGATCTTTCTCTGTTCTAGATCTAAATTTCGATGTGTGGATGAATTAATGCAGTCCGTCCTATAAAAATTGTTTTTGACGTGTGTGAGCTAGAAGCAGATTTATGCCCTCAGGTGCTCAAGGGCCCATACCCTCAGAAGCTATTGCACCCTCCTTACGTTGTAAAGCTAAACACGAGAACAACAGCAACAATTAATTATTTAATAAAAAGTAACTAAAATAGAATTTATCTCAAGGAGACACCAGGGCCGTGATTGCCTGGTTGGTTGGGTGATGGATTCGTATCCATTGGGCTGCGAGTTCGAAACCGCCAGTTGCAGACTCTCTATGTTGGTGCGTGACCACCATCTGCTTCTTAAATAAGAAAGGTGAAAAAAAAGAAAGAAGCGTATAAATAGCAACAAACAAAAATAATATTCCAACACCATATATAGAAAGCAAAATGAAAAATTGCGTGGATATTCAGTTTCTATTTTGCTTTTGATATTGTGATTCTATCATATTTGTATATATATTTATGCTACTTGTAATTATTTAATAATAGGTAACTAAAATTAAAATTTTCTTTTTTGGTCTAAGTAGGAATTGATTTTAAAAAAATTGTTTTTTATATTGCTTGTTTATATTCTTTTTTCTCTGAGTGAACATGAATACCGAGCTTCTACAACTTGCGAATGACTTTGCTTTAAAAATTTTGGAGATAAACTTTACAAAAACAAGCTCTGTAATGCTTGAAGTAAATAATTTACTGAAAGGAATATCATGAATTGTGATGCTTAAAATAGTTAAATGAATATTATAGTAAGACATATCTATAGTACATAAAGTTTTAATTAATCTGATTTATGTTTTTAAATGATTCTGGTAAGACATATTTTTAAAAAAAATCAAGTTCTTTCTGTTATATATATAATAAACTGACAGTAGAAAGCGTAAAAAAATTTGTACTTGAGGTGGATTTCGCTTAATGATTCCTCTATGAGCCGCCTATACTACAGTCATAAGATTATAACTTCAATTCTTTTGTTCGGTTTCTGTACTTCCATAGCGATAATTAAGATTACTGAATTTGTGCATTTTGTTCTTGTTGATACATGACGTACATCTTTTTAAAAATATTTTCATTATATTACTTATTTTGAATTTGATTGTGGAATTTTATCTATCTTTATCCTTATTGTGAAGATATAGAAATAAGGCAACAATAGGCACCGCACCGAAAATATTAAAAAATTATTACTATTTTCTTTTATTAATATGGTTGTTATCTAATTACGTAAATTTTATGAAGTATAATGCATTTTCCTGTATTAAATCCAATATCCTACACAATTATGCAAAATATTTCAACTCATTGTTACTTCTTTTGGTAGTGATTAAAGAAGTATAGTATTTTTTTTTCCTTCGGGTAAAATGGCTAGTCTTGAGAAAAACGTCAGCCCAAACTCATGGCGATACGGGTGGCATTTGATTCCGTATAGTGTGAAAGGAGCCTTAGGGCCACGCGGAGTTTCTTTTTCAAGTCTGATTCTTATCGTTATCGGTGCTCTTTCTTCTTATTTGAATTGTCTATTCAACCAACCATCCCAATTTGCAACTTACTGTTCACCGATGTAACCCCTTTTTACATCTATTGTAATCTCTCTTATAAAAGACCAGTCAAATAGCTACGGCTACCATTTTCTCCTCAACTTTCAAACTTGTTAAGAAGTGTGCTTTTTCTCTTGCGTTAAAAATGGATAGCGACTCTGAAACAGAACTTTTAATCGAAACGGAAAGCTCGGAAGAAGAGTTTACCTCTTCCGAAAGTGAATCCGATGATGATTCTCTAGATAGTGCCAGAGATTGGTGTCGAGTTGATCCTACTCTTCCTCAGCCATGTCCTCCTAAATTTCCATTTACTGGAAATCCAGGAATAAAAGCTTCTATCGGAGATTCTGATGATCCCTTAGATTATTTCAGCCTTTTTTTTGATGAAGAACTTTTCTCTTATATAGTCACAGAAACGAACAGATATGCTGAATCGTATTTAGCGAATGTGGAACTTACACCTTCTTCTAGAGTTCTGAAATGGAATGAGACAAATATTCCAGAGATGAAGAGATTTCTATCCCTTTTGTTGTTGCAAGGAATAGTTCAAAAGCCAGTGGAGAAGTGGTTTTGGTCGAAAAGGCCAATTTTATCTACACCATTTTTTGGAAAAATTATGAGCGAGATGAAATATGGACTCTTAATGAAATTCCTACATTTTGAGAACAATGATGCTTTTGACGAAAAACTTCATCCGAACCCAAAACTACTGAAAATTGCTGAACTACACGATATGATTATAAAAAGATTCAAATCTATTTATGTACCTAAATCGGATATATCTGTGGACGAATCTTTAATAGCTTATAAAGGTCGTTTGAGTTGGAAGCAATTTATACCAAATAAACGCGCTCGTTTCGGAATAAAATTATTTCAGTTGTGCGAATCCGAAAGCGGTTATATTTGGAACTCCTTCATATATACAGGAAAAGGCACCATCTTCCATGGTGACTACAATGATTATGGTCTTTCCACCAAAAGTGTGATGACTCTTCTTCACGAGTTAAAAGGTAAAGGATACTGTTTATCAACAGATAATTACTATACCTCGCCAGAATTGGCAGAACTGTTGATACAAAGCAAAACAGATATTTGTGGAACTCTAAGATCCAACCGAAAAGGTTTACCCACAGCTTTCAAAAACTTATCTGTAAAGAAAGGAGAAGTTGTTGGTTTTCAAAAAGGTAAGATGTGTGTACTGAAATGGAAGGATAAAAAACCCCTTCTCATGCTAAGTACTTTCCATAATACTGAAATGACGGAAGTAAAATCTATGAAGGGAAATCCGGACGTAAAGATAAAACCTAAGGCCGTGGTATTTTACAATTATTCAATGGGTGGTGTGGATAGATCAGACCAATGTCTATCCTACTACCCTGTTGTCAGAAGTCAACAGAAAAAATACTACAAGAAGATTTTTCGTCATTTATTAAATCAAATCGTATGGAATTCTTTCGTGATTTTTAAAAAGAACAGCGGGACATTAAATCATGTTGGTTTTTGAATGAAATTAATCGAACGATTAATCGAAGATGGGGGTAGTGATCCTGATATTCACAATTTTGTCACCCCTAAAGGATCTGAAAATGTAGCCCGTTTTGTTGGGCGACATTTTCCTTCATATGTGCAAAAAGATAGTTTTATAAAAAGAAAATCAGTGCGAAAATGTGTAGTATGTTGTCTTCAAAAAAACGACAATGGAAAGCGCATTCGCAGAGAGACACGATTTGAATGCAAAGATTGCGATGTTGGTTTGTGTGCAGCTCCATGTTTTGAAAGGTATCACACTGTGTCTCTGTTATAAATAGTGCAATACCTTTTACAACAGCTTGATATTAAAAGAAGCATGCAAATATAAGATTTTTGATATTTGTAATTATATGTTTTTCTTTATATTTTCATTTTATAATAATATGTTTAATGTGCTACATTTCTTATAGTAATCCAGAAAAAATATTCCATGTTGTTAAAGATAGACTCTAAAATTGTTATTACTGCTTACGTTGCTACTTCCAAATTAAAAGGTGAATTAAGTTGTTTTTTCCCACATCAAAATGTTTAACATCTACAATATTCATTAGTTAATGTATGCAAGAACAAGATGCATTCTTATTAGTATACTGTGTGTTGTTTCAGGGACTATTAGTGTAATATAACAGCAATGTGACCACAATTAACAGTATTTAGATTTAAATTTTTATAATGATTATTTAGATTAAATTTTTTATAATGATTATTTAGATTTAATTTTTTACAATGATTATATAGATTTAATTTTTTACAATGATTATTTAGATTTAATTTTTTGTAATGATTATTTAGTGTAAATTTTTGTAATTATTTACGTATTGGGAAATATTATGTTATTATGTAATGTCAATCTTTGTGATTTTTAAAAGAATTTTTGAGATTGTTAAACATTATAAATTATTTGATTGTACTAGCTCATGGCTAACATTTAAAGTTGTTCCCTTAATAAATAATGTACAAAAATTGGTTTTCATCCACTTCCTTAGTATGCATAGAATGTTTTTTTTTTCAGTTTCAGTTCATAATTTAAAAATTAAACTCTATATTATTTAATACTCATTTATAATTCCTTTTCTGATGCCATGGGAAATAAGGTTATGTGGATTTCTCTGTAAATAGAAATAGTTTACTTCTTAATTTCCATAAAAAAGAAGTCACTATAAATTTAACTTTTATCATATACGACTTAACAGCATTGAAAATTGTCTTTCATCAAGATTGAAAGAAAAAAAAAAAGATCAAATGCATGCATTTTACTCAACAAAATTCTGCATACATCACTGTATAATTTATTCATCTATATTACTAAGCACTAATTTTTCTCTTAAGCCGAGACAAAAAAAAATTAAGTAACAATAACAGAGCTTCTGTATTTTCTAAAATTAATTAGTTACATGAAATGTCAGTTATTTTTTTAGGATGACATGAATTTAAAACTAAGTTAAATTTGTGTGGATTGAAATATCTCTACATAAAGTTTCCATGTATGATCAATTCTAATTCCTTAAAAGAGACCTAATTTGTTTTAGCTGTTGGGAATATAAAATTTTACTATATATCTCAATTCGACTTCTTTAATTTAATTTCAATAAAGAAAAAAAATCCACTTGAGATGCTTTGACAGATACAAAAGAGAAACCCCCCCCCATAAATTAATGAATTAGCTTACAAATTTGAATCTCGTTGTTTATTAAAGGCTTTTTTAATTAGCATTTAATTTGATAAGTTTGGGGTATTAAGTCAATGCTATTATTAACTTTTGTCAAAAAGTATGATTACAATTTAAAATGAACTTTTGATAAAACTGTGACGTAATGTTTTAAAACTGAGCATATTGTGTAAGTATAAAATTTCTATAATCTGAATTCTTTTTTCCCAAAGCAAATACTCCCAAAGAGTAATTGTTTAATTGTAATAAAAGATAACTTCATACTTACTGAACAAATGTATATTAATAAGTAATTTCTTCTAATATTGAGTTCATTTATTTACTAAATGCCAGCTTTAGATTTATTTTGAATTTCTCTGAACAATGATGTCATAAATCCCCATAACACTTATGACATAAATCTTCATAAAACAGATGTCAACACAAATACCATAATATTGATTTATTGAAGAAAAAGAACAGAAGATGAAAAATATTATATAATTTCCCAGGAAAGTTAACTATCATAAGATATTTTAGAATACGGTTTATTGTGGTACTATAAAAATAATAAGGGTTTGTCGTGCGCGAAAGTTTCTTTAAGGAATTAAATATATATACATATATTTGTGCATTTCGAAACCTATTCAAGACTAATTAATGTCAATGATTCTGGATACAACAGGGCATATTTCTTTCATAATTGAAAGTAATGGCTTACACCAGTTATTACTTCTAAATAAGGAATCGATTACTTTTTATGGCAGTTTTCGAGAGTTTTCAAACTATGATGGCAAATACTTCTAAAATTTATACATCACAACTTCACTGAAATACTATTATCACTATATCTTCATTAAATCCATTTATTTATATAGTTTGATATGTTTACTATGTCTAAGGAGATAATCGGCAAAAGTAAAGACATCTTTTCGTATAAGCAATTAAAATTTCAAATACAGTTCTAAAACATTAAAATTTCTTAATTCATTTGTGGAATTGTTGAAGTTTCTACCAAAACGAGATGCTTATTCCTTTATTTCCTTCGACCTGAATAGTTATAAAAAAACTTTTCAATGATTGTTATCTTCACTATTAGCGATCATTAATAAGAGAAAGAAAATGGAAAGCTTCAAAGTTACACATGCGAACATATGTTTTACAAGTTTAATTTCATGTATTTAAAACATCAATTACTTTTCCACGGTCAATTTTATAAAAAAAATGTAAGTGCGACAGAAACTTTTGTGAATTACCTTGTTTGATAAAACTAGCAAATATAGCAATAAATAATTAGTGTTTTCTTTTACAGAATGGACGAAAATTAGAAGATGAATTTATGTCCATTGTATTTTTTTAAGAATATTGAACATTATAAACATATCGAAATTTATGAGGAATAAAATATTTCAGTATAATATTTTAAAAGAATCGTTTGTTTGCTTCCTCAAGCTGCCTATTATTATTTTTGAAGGTAGCAGTATCGTTGAACGTGCACGCAAATTAATGGGGGGGGGAATCGCAAAAAATGTCGATAATTTTAATAAATTTCACAAACACTTTAAAATCACCAGAATATTCCATAATTTCAAAAATAAATTTTTAATACGTTTGCCAATTAATCTGCATTTACCTTGGTATATTTAACGATGTTTGAGCTTTATAATTTCATTATTTAAGGCATTTAAGAGCGAAAAGCCACAATTTTTCAATAAAAAATCATGATTAAAAACAATATTGAATTTTGATAAAATTGCTACGAGATATTTTAGAACCCGGATCATTAATACATAAGTAGCCAATTATGTTTCTAGAATTATATATATTTTCATATATTCAATCATATTGCTGATTTGTATTTCTTATTATAATAGAATATGATGCCCGTTCTTTTAAAAAAATTGTTATATATTGTTATTTATATGTATCTGATTAACTGAACTATCCGTGCTTAGTTACAATTCTAGACAAATGCTACAATATTGCAACTATTGATTGCTCTGTACAAAATAATTTATTTGGAATAATAATAAAAGGATATGAATACAATTTTAATCCTTCATTAATTGCTAATTTTGAAAATATATGTATAATAAGACCGAATGTATGATGAAAGATTCTGTACTTAATATATCCAGCAAAAATTAAGTGAAAACCTATCTGTTTATATTTACACTGTGTAACAGTTTAGAAAGTGCTATCAGCAATCGGGGTTAAAAAGCAACCTATGCACTATTCCCAGAAACACTCTGACGTTTGTAGCCGTACAAAATAAACGAAAGCAATAAAATTTGGCATGAATAGGTGGTAATATGCTGATACCCGAGGCTTGTTGACCTCCCATGAAGAAAAGGAGGGGAAGGAAGAAAACCCATGAACGCTTCCTACACATCTCTGGTAGAAAACCGACACGCTTTCGCGACAGAAAACTAGTCCCGCTTCCTTCATTTTACAGGAGTTTCACACGTAGAATGGAAACGCTTAGAGGGTTAATCAAAATGAGGTGGAAGGGAAGATGAAGGGAATTTATACCTTTGCAGTCCGATGGGACCTCTGACTCACCCTTTAAGAGTGTGCATCATTTTGACGTTTTATTTACTCATTTTTCAAATTTAATTTTTAAAAACGCCGACATTGTTAAGAGTTATTATTGTTAAGAGATGTAGATTAAGAGATGTAGATTGTTAAGAGATGTAGACGACTATTGTTAAGAGATGTAGATTAAGACAACTTAAAAGAATTATGTTTATTTATTTTTCATAACAATAAACAAATCTTTGTATTGGGCATAATTTTGCATCTAATTATTTTTCGAAGGGCAAAGGGCTAATAATAATGTGAACTCCGATAATACGCCGACTCAGGAGCGTAAAAATTGGAAAGGAATACTAATTCGCAATAAAAAAAATTAAAATCAATTTTCTTTATTGGGAGAGGTATTAACATTAAATTTTTATGCATAAATGGAAAGTTTTGCTGAGGTCCTGGTACAGGGATAGTACGCCTTTCCCGTGATCTGGGCATCCTGGGTTCGAATCCGGTTCGAACGTGGTTGTTCTTTATCTGTTCTCTTTGTGATATGTTTGAATGTGCACCCCTGTAAAAAGGGGATGTGCAAACAAATTTGATTCGTGAGTAGCTGTTCTGTATGTGATATCTTTCTGTAGAGTGTTATCTACTTCTGTAAGCCCCGTGTGATTCTTAGTGATGAATGAAAATTTCCAAATGATCATAAACAACAAAAACAAAAAAAAAGGAAAATATTTGTTCTTAAAATTTGGAGTTCACTTTATCACATAATAATAATAATAATTTTTAAGTTGAAACAATTCATTTATTTCTTATTGCATGTTTTGATAACCTTTTGACATTCATAATGGTATATGATGTCAGTCAAATTTAATGACATTATATCAAATACGTTTTGTTCTAACTCAAAGTTGTTGTTTTTTTTTTTGCTATTTGAAACAGCCATAAGAGCAAACATAGCACAATTTTGAGTTACAGTGAAGTAGTACCACACCATTCACCACATTCACATACACGTAAGAATAAAACAGAATGAGAACCTTTCACTTCTTAACGAGGTAAAACTCCTCGAGAGGTGATAGTCTTGGAATGCTGAAACGAATAGTAACCTCCATGGAGATATATTTAATATTATAAGATGTGTGTGGCCATTGAAGGTCACGGTATGAACCCACGACGCTAGGGCTGGTAGCCGAGTAACATGACCACAATACTAAAAGTATACTTCAGTATCGTAGATGTTATATGGCTTATGAAGCTGGCGCCACAGTACTCCCCCACCAGTTAGTCGGAGAAACGAACGGTTTTAAAGCTCTAAGCGTTATCGTGAGCGTGTGAGTGGGCTGGCAAGTGAATGCGTGAGTAGCTGCGTCAAGTAAGTCTGACGGCTTTTGCTGTGGGTAGATGGCTCCACGAAGGTTGCATGAGGTTGCATGATGTTTCGTTGTTGTCGAGGTAACCAATGTGACAGTTGAAGGTCAAGTTACGAACCCGCTACGCTAAGGTCAGCAGTCGAATAACATAACCATAATACTAAATGTATACTCAGAATCTACATGTTATCTGGCTTATGAAGCTAGCACTATAAGTGTATATGGTAGGCAAGTATATAATCGCACAAATAAATATTGTTAAATCCGTATGAAATATTGTATTTCTTTAGTAAGAGAAAATATAGCTACCTTATGGCAACATGCTGAAGAAAACAGTATTTTCTCATTCACACATGACGTCCAGCAAATAGGAAATATTATTTTTAATTTTGTGAAAAAGGAAAAATAATTTTAATAGTCGCATTTATGAATGATTTATTTTGGCTATTCCAAACTCTGGAAAACGAGAAGCATTTTTATTGGATTGTATTGGATTAACTTAACTTGTATTGGATTAATTCTTAAGACCGATTCTGATTGAAATCGTAAAATTATTTTGGTAACTACAAGATTAAGTAAATTTTCAGCAGAAAATATTCTTTCTGAAATTTGTTCAAAAAACAATAATAAGAGTAAAGAGAGATTAAAAGATCAGAACGAACAATTAAGTGAAAATAGACAATTTCTGTCATAGAAGTTATAAAAAACATTGATAGATATAAGCAAAATTTAATAAAATTACATGTAAAATCATTACATAGAAGATAAAAAGGCTTATTAGTAATTCAGCAGAAATTCTCAACCAAGAGTTTGCAAAACAGCTTGACTGACAACTGCAGTTGATTGGCCAGTGGCACTGAAGTTAACTTGCCCAATGTTAGAAGAATTCAAGATCTGGATCAAAGCCGAAACAATTTCTAACAGAGTTTGAGCAAATCCTTCACATTCAGAAAGACCAGGATTACTTGATACTATTTGAGATAAAATGTTACCGAGCACTTTAGAGAGCCCAGTGGGATTTCTTGGGCCAATAGCCGCTAAAGAGGATATAGCTGAAGATATTCTTGAGGTTGCAGCAGACGAAGCAAGTCGGGAGACGGTGGAGGAAACCAAAGGAAATCCATGTAATGCAATCGCTCCAGACAAATTAGACCTATTTAATGTGGAAGGCCTTTCTGGTGTTTGAGTAGATTGTTTTAGTGGTAATGGCGACAGTGATGCAGACCCTGACGGTCCCTGCTGTATTGGTGCATAGATTGAAACTGAGGTCAAATCAGGCCCTTGGGAACCTGGGACAGATGGACCTTGTGGAGTTGATCCTTGTGAACTAGGTTCATAAGGTCCTTGTGTTTCGGTGCGAAGAACGATACGGAGTTCACAGTAGGTCCTTGAGGTCCTGGTCTAGATGGTCTTTGAGGTCCGGGTACAAAGAACGATTGGGAACTCAATGCAGGTCCTACAGATCCTGATCCAGATAAATTTTGAGGAGTTAGTCCTTGGGGAATAGGTCCGAACGGTCCTTGAGGTCCGGGTCCGAAGAGTGATACAGAATTCACAGCAGCTCCTTGAAGCCCTAGCCCAAGTGGACCTTGAAGAGATGGCCCTTGTGGACTAAGTCCAGATAGTCCTTGAAGTCCCGGTACAAAGAGCGATACGGAACTCACAGCAGGTCCTTGAGGTCCTGGACGAGATGGAGGTAGAGAAGATGGCCCTTGTATACTTGGTAAAGATGGTCCTTGTGGTCCAGGTCCGAAGAACGATACGGAAATTACATCAAATCCTTGAGGTCCTGGCCCAGATGGTCTTTGAGGAGATGGCCCTTGGGGACTAGGTCCTGATTGTCCTTGAGAACCGGGTCCGAAGAACGATAAGGAACTCACAGTAGGTCCTTGAGGTCCTGGCCCAGACGGGCCTTGAGCAGATGGCCCTTGTGGACTAGGTCCAGACGGTCCTTGTGGTCCGGGTCCGAAGAACGATACGGAACTCACAGCAGGTCCTTGAAGTCCTGGAGCAGAGATACCTTGAGAAGATGGCTCTTGGGGACTAGGTCCCGATGATCCTTGAGGTCCGGGTCCAAAGAACGATGCAGAACTCACAGCAGGTCCTTGAGGTCTTGGCCCATATGGGCCTTGAGGAGATGACCCTTTTTGAATAGTTGTAGATAGTGCTTGTGTCCCTGATGCATAAAATGATATGGAGTTCATAGTGGGTTCTTGAGATTTCTGGATAAAAAGAACTTGAAAAGATGGAACCTTGTAATATAAAGGAAATGATTGTCATTGAAAATTGAATAATTTTTGGCAAATAATCTCTAAAGTCCTAAAAACTCTAAAATTTTAGTTAATTTTTAAGAAGTATACTTTTTTTGGAAAACCTACTATTTAAATAGTGATTGTCGAAAGCTGTAGGTTTTCAATTTAATTGGGTTGCAGCGTGCTTTGATATTTAAATCAGGGCATCTTTAAAATTCATTGATTTTTTAAATGCTAAAAGTAACTACTAACTAAGTAACTAACTAACTATTACAATTATTATGAAAACAAAATATTTTCTTTTCTTTTTTTTATTCTGAGAGAAAGCCTAAGTCTTTTTTCTGGTATCTCAGACACATTTGCATCAACTTTCATAGAAAATAAAATGTGGAATTCGCTAGGAGTGTACAATTATTTTAATGATAAACAAGTAATATAAATTTTTTAAAAATCAATTCCTACTTAGGTTAACAAAGAAATTTTTTTATTTTATTTACTCTTTATTAAATAATTATAACTAATACAAATATGTATAGAAATATGATAGAGTCGAAATAGAAAGAAAATTGCTTTGCAATTTTCCATTCGCCTTTTTATACATGGTATTCAAACTCGCAGCCCAAGAGATGGGAATCCAATGCCATACCAACCAGACTATCCCGTAATTTTTATAAATAATTGATCAAAAAACTATATTAGCGTTGAATTTTCAACGCAAATTAAGAATTTAAAGCCAATTGTGGCAATGCAAAATGCGTGACTTTTCTACATAAGTTGGGGAGCACAATACAGATTAGAAATTTCCAATTTTTTATATTCTGTATTATTTTAATTCGAAAGTACTTCAAAATGAATCGTAAACATCGATTAATTAACAATGTTTGATTTTAAATACTTCAAGCATTATGAAAATAAACAGAATCGTTTAAAATAATCGGCTGGAAACATGTTCAGCCTAACTTAATTAGTTTGGGGGAAAACAAACTGAATTCGTTACTTGTTTGGAGGTGAAAAAATGAAGATTTGTGGTGAGAAAGTTAGTTTTTAATTAATTAATAAAAAATAATGAATTATTATTTTTAAAAAACTGCATTAATATCAAATGTCATCCACTACGAGTTTAAAATTGTTTACTTGAACTTGATTAGAGGAATAAATAGTCTTTTATTAACGATTGAAAATTTGTACAAAATATATG
>JAOUZG010042400.1:642090-663769 GCA_026289955.1 Argiope argentata
ACACACACACACACACACACACACACACACACACACACACACACACAGTATAATGCTAACATAAGTGGCACAGAAATCGCCTTAGTCAGACCTACTCATGATTTCATGAAATTTAGTGTGTGTGTTTTTCTGTCCCTTACCCTGCAAATGTTCTTTTTCGACACCTCAGGGATATTTCCTTGGCACTTACATTGTTAGATGCAATAATAATAAACATTTTATAGTATGAATTTAAGAAATACTACACGAAATCTAACTTAGTCTGTAAGGTAAATGATCATACATCTACTTACTTTATGTTGCAACAAACTGCAATATATCAGTAAGCTTCATACATTTGCAAGCTCGTCAATTTTTTCAGTTAAATTTCTTTCTCTCTTTTTTTTTCATTCCGCTATTAATGACCAGAATATTATTTTAGTTGTTGATAATGTTGTCCCAACCCTTCAATGATGGAGCCCTAGTGCATAATATCCACCGCATACTCCATATCGCCGATCTTGAGGGCAGTGAAATATATCTCTTTCAAAAGGGACCAAACTAAATGATACAATCTGTCATCGAAAACGTTTGAATAATTCTAAATGAAATCTGCTCTTAATACTGGCTTCAAATTTGGCAATTTTAAAGTATTAGCTAAAATTGGGTTGTGATCAATAGGGTTTGAAAATATCGGTACTTATGTACTATACCCACCAACTTTATCATTAAACTTGAAGTCGTCGCCAATGAGTTGCAAAAACGCCAATTATGACAATCCGGCAATGGTGTAATCCATTGATCTTTATCGCCAAATTTAAATCCGTCGCCAATGAGTTATTAAACCGTTGGTGATCGTTGGTGAAGACGGTATAATACGTAAGTACCAAAATATGTTTACCGGCTTTCTGGCACAGAGGTAGAGCGTCATCCTGGTGTCCCGGGTTCAAGGCCCGGTTCAGGCATGATTGTTGTTCTGTGCTGTATTAGTGAGATATGTGACTGTGCCCCCTGTAAAAAGGGGGCTGTGCAAGCAAACGTGGTAAGTGTGTAGCTAAGTCGTACTCTTGGCCCTAGTTGGCGCTACTGAAAAGACAAGAGACGCTCCTTTCGGCTTAAATCTGCTGCTGTATCAGCGGAGGGGCTTGTCCATGGCAAGTGCCACAAGTAACAACAACAACAATAACGACCGAAATATTTATTAAATGAAAGATATGCATGTATTTATTCAGTGAAAGTGGACAAGAAATTTCCAGTAAACATACAATAGAATTCTGAGGAACAGAGTTTAAAGAAGAATTTTAAATCTTGTTATGATTATAAAATTTTGGCTTTATGACAAACATACTTATTATTATTATTATTATTATTTGCTTTATGCTATAGATTTATCATCGTTTAAACAGAGTAAAAATCCTTCACGATTTCTATTAAACATCAGATAACCGAAATGTAAACATGCTTTAATAACAGCTTTTTTTAATAAAGCAAATTACAACAGAAAAGTAGGTACTTACGTATTATACCCTCTTCGCCAACGATCGCCAACGGTTTAGTAACTCATTGGCGACGGATTTAAATTTGTTGATAAAGATCAACGGATTACACCATTGCCGGATTGTCATAATTGGCGGTTTAGCAACTCACTGGCAACGACTTCAAATTTGGCTCTAAAGTTGAACGGTATTATACGTAAGTACCAAAAAGAAAAAAATCCGATGAAATTTATAATATTTTTTTAAATCATAATCTTCGTATCCATTATTCCACGTGTTCTAAATTTGCTCTCTTTGATTATCCCTGTATCCAACGACTTTTTTAAAATGCCTCTTGGATCAAATATCTAATGTTACAACTTGATGTCTTGTGACAAGCACTTGCCCCCCCTCCCTGCTTTATCCTATAAAATAGATATCATACTTAAAGTGTCTGAAAATCTTTTACCGATTTTTATTGATTTTTATGCACCCGATATGAGGATATCTGATACATGTTTGGGTTGAAAGAAAATTTTTACTTTTCCGTGTAATAAATTACAATTTCAGTGGATAAAATGTTTTGAATTTAAGATATTTATCAATCACAACACAAGTATCCGCTCCTCTACGTGTTGCCCATTTACTATATTTAGCTAAGCGTCTCGAGATTTTTCTAGAAGCGTCTCTTCGATCGAGCTTGTTTATCGTAACACATCTGCTCTGCCACAATTCCCTAAACAACAAGCATTTGCATTTTTCCAAATGAAGTTTTCTAATACTAAAGCAAACACAAACTCAAAGCTTTTAATACTTAAGTCATCCTGGTTGCTTGGTTAGCTGCTTAACAACTCATTTTTTTACGTCAGAAAGGCAAAAATGTAGATAAGTGATTTTAAATGAAGAGTTCACATTCCAGACGAGTAAATGGTGGATTTTGAGAGCGTGAACAGAACAAAAAAGCTTTTAACGTTTTAGTCAGCGAGTTTGCTTGATTAGCTGCTTAACCAATAGTTTTCTCAAATAAGAATTCTTGGAAAATGTGAGTTGATTTTTTTTTGTTAGTTGCATAATTACTTATTCTTTTTTTCCCGTCGTAAATGAAGAATGTAGATAAGTGATTTTAAATAAACGAACCCGAATTCCAATAAAGTAAGTACTGAATTACGATAACTTGGTAAAGCGACACAAATTTAAACGCTTTAATCAACGAGCCTTCTTGATTAGCCGCGTAAACATGGTTTTCCAAATTTAATAATTGGTACTTACGTATTAAACCGTCGATGTGCCAACTGTCGCCAAATTTACGCAGTAGACCGTCGATGTGCCAACGGTCGAGCCAATTTACATAGGTGACCAGAACTCTTTGATACATTACACCGCCATTATTTGTACGTTATCACGTATAAACTCGTCTCATGTCCATCCAAACACGTATTTTTAGATGAAATAATACCATAATTTTTGAAATACGTCACTACATCTTTTTTGTTGGCAGGCAAATCCCAAATTTTAATCATTTTAACGAGTCAAAAAATCATAACAGAAAAAAAGGGATGAATGATCATCTGCGAAACCAACAAAATTGTGGACTACAGTTGAGGTTTGATCAATTTTTTAAATAATGTTGGTTGTTTGCCATTATTGGCGGCTCAGCAACTCCTTGGCGACGCCTTCAAATTTGGCGATAAAGACCGACGGCTTAGTACGTAAGTACCTTGGAAAATATAGGCTGTTCTTTCTTTAAAAAAAATATTAGATGAAATTTTATGAAATTATTTTTTAAAATCCAAAAATTAATTGGAAAATACTGATTATTCGAAAATTGACTTAAAAAACATATTTCAATTTCAAATGCATTTAAAAATTTAGAAATAAGCAGAGCAGATTTATAAAATGAAACTGTCCACGTAAAGATTTTAAGTATCGAAAAATACTTAGTTCATTTTTACAAAATGCTTTGAAAAAATATAGATTAATTGAAAATATAGATTAAAAAATACTATCCTAAAAATGAAAGCTATGCAGGAGCTGTGATGTGGACTTGGAGAAACAAGTTGGAATGGTTTTTCCAAAACTTTCTCACAAAGTGCTGTTGTTGTTACTAACGGAACTTGCCGTGGACAAGAGCCGCTGATACATCAGCAGATTTTAAGTCGAAGATATGCGTCTCTTGATTCACAAGTAACGCCATCTAGGACCAAGAGTACGACTTAGCTACACACACGTAAGCACCCTTTTTAGAGGGTGGACTCCATTCATGCATATTCATTAACTCATCTTAGATCGTAGTTTAGACCTGGAACAGAGAACGATCACCTCTGACCCACTACCCCCAGTGGTATTATTCTCGACATGAAAGATTTTGCGATTGCGACAGATTTAACAAGGACCAGCCGCCACACACTCGGGGAATCTTCGGCCGGTGAGTTTCGAAATCACAACCTAAGGAGTCCAAGTCCAAGTACTCTACCAACTCGTCTATACCGACCTTTCCTCACATACTTCATAAATGAACTAGTTTATTATTAACAGCATGCCATTTGCGAGAAATAGTAATGAAATTATGTTTTTGAACCGTGTTTTCTAAAATGCAGAACGACATGTCAACTCCTTGATAGAATTTGTTTCCAAATTTAATACATGTTTACACTTTAAATAGGGATATTACTAAATTTATTTCACCTAGTTCTCCTCATTTCTACGAGTTTCTCCTATGTCCCAATTCAGGAAAAGTATCATTTTCCAAATTCTGGAAAACTTCACCCCCTCAAATATCAAATTCTGCTACAGTGCAAGATGCCAAATCTTCTGCTACAGAAAAGGTGTCGAAAATTGACACATGCACTAGAATTGAGAAAAACCCTGATTTTGAACATTTGAACGTCTCCACATTAGAAGATACCTCTGTCTTGCACCCTGAAATCGACACAGAAATGACTATTTCGAGTTCTTCAGAGGACATGTTGGAGTATAAAATGAGTGAGGAACTCGAGGAGACGTCTTACGATGTCTGTACTCCAGATCCTTCCATTTGTTAAAAGAAACCAAAATTTAAATATATCATCCCAACCAAGTATAAAAATAAATGAATTTTTTTCCTCTGCAATTTCCTTTTGCAAAGCTTGAGAATTTTTGTTTTACATTGGATTCCATTTATAGCATTATAGCATTTGTCTTTGTTTTTTCATCATTTCTCATGACAAAGTGTTTTTTGAGCACACTTCGATGTGCTTGCTGTTGTTTTGTCACAATTTTACTTCTGAGCCT
This sequence comes from Argiope argentata, assembly GCA_026289955.1. Lineage (NCBI taxonomy): Eukaryota > Metazoa > Arthropoda > Arachnida > Araneae > Araneidae > Argiope > Argiope argentata. The sequence goes on from JAOUZG010042400.1 coordinate 646,815, forward strand.
TTCACTCGATTTTAAAAACCATGTTTAGATCTCTTAAATATTTTATACTTGATTTTTTCATGAATCTTTTTTTTTTTTTAAATTTCTGGATAACTTTTTAAAAATATATAGTATTTTAGTATCAATGTTCTATTTAAACAAACGTTTGGCGCAGCATGGCCAAACTTGGCCCTTGTGCCATTAAACCCCAACAAACCAACCAACCAACCTCCTCATTTCAAATGTGAGAGAGAGGCGAAAGATACTGTGGCATCCACAGCGCGATCCACGTTTCCACTATTACCCACGTTCAGTGATGGTAAGTTCTGGAATTTGAAGATTCGCTGGAGCTGATGAAGTCTTCGCTGCAGCTGATGAAGTTGAGTGGAAACTTGGTTCGATGTTGAAGTGTACTTAGTCTTGGGTCTAGCAGGAAGCAGAACTGGAGGCAGGTTCAGTCGAAGATAGATCTTCCAGAGGAGGGGCGAGGCTTTTAGGATTTGATTTTTTCCCCTTCGGATAAACTTCTCGCCTTGGTGTGAGGAGGAATGCAAGGGTTGGGGCATTTCTCTTTTTGTTTTTGACCAATGAAAGATTGTGGTATGGCTCATGAGGAACTTTGGTTGCACTATTGCGATGGATGGAGGTAATTTAATGATTAAATTTTAATTTAATATTTATTTAAAATTATTAGGGTAGAGATAAGAAGAATGGTTGGAGAGTATTACGTAAGATAAATATTAGTCTGGGTCTTTTATTATCTGGGTTTGGTTGATAAGTGTTTATCACTCGTAATGCTTCGTTGTCACTTTGGAAGTTCTCCTCATTCTGAAATTATTGTTTTAACTTATACTATGATATTTGGAGAGACAGACTTACATTGACTGGATTTCATTCAAAATTTGACATAAATGCACTTATTCGACAATTTTAACTATCGCTAGATTGAATGGAGTCTGAAAAGTACAGATCAAATCTTGTCAAAATCTCGAATTTAAATTTCTGAATGACTACAATATTTTCTCTTCAAGAAAATAAAATGTTGTCGAATAATCCTGCGAGTTTGCTAAATATTATAAAGTCTTCGACATGACAATATAAATTAATTTCGTTTCGTTTCATTTTCACAACATTATTCGCCTTTTGCAATCAGGTGATAGCTTACTATAACAATAACATTAATTTAGCATTACCAACCAACTTTGAAGAGCTACAACTTATTGCTAGTGTTAAGTTATTCATTAGGGCAAGCATAATTCAAAAGTGCTATTTCAAATAATACTTTCCCAATAAGCATGGACCATTCTTTTTGTTTAATTATACACGTAAAGTGGCAAATAAGCTGTTGAGAAAAATTGGTGAAATCGCTATAATTATTAAAGCTGGGGACGTAGCAAAGTTTTATTTTGTGATATCTTCCGAAAATGGAGGAAGGAGATGGCTAAAGCTTATACATGGGCGTAATAAATTCTAGACTCAGATAAAAAATTGGCTAATTTGTTGTTATTAGTGGTACTAATAACAGTGGTACTTGCCTTGGACAAGCTTCGCCGAGGCATCAGGGAGTTTTAAACCGAAAGGAGCGTCTCTCATTTTGTAGTACCCTCAACCAGGGGCAAGAGTACGACGTAGCAACTCAATCCTCACAGTCGCTTGCACAGTCCCTTTTTACAGGGAGGGGGGGGAGCACATTCATACACCTTACAGATATAACACAGATGAACAACCATGCCGGAATCGGGATTCGAGCCCGGGACGTCCAGCTTTAGGGGAAGACGCGCTATTCTTGTGCCAGGACATCACCGATGAAGAAATTGATGCTTGTGAATTCTGTCGAAGCCCCCTCCCCGTCTTGTTTTGTCCTCCCATGTAGAATAATCATTGAAATTGTGCATGTTTTAAGTGGGTGATGTTGAAGGAAAGCTGAACTTCATTGATATACATAGAAGCTGTTCCGTACTTGTAAAATCATGCCTTTGGTGCTGGGACATCTCCCCTTGGCGAATTCTGTAACCACTTCAACCTGGCAACCATATTATATCAACAGAACAGTTTCTGAAACTGTCTCGCTAACACGCAAGAAAATAAACGCTTATACAGTCCATTCGCAATTGTGATTCTATAACGCATACACCGCACATTTTGGTCCTAAGCGAACCGGAGGTCAACCAGATCTTATGGATTAATTCTTATCATTGAATTTGATAAATTCTTTACGCTAAGGATGGCAGATATCACCTCGCTTAATCGCAAGCGTGGCAGCATCAAAAGCCAGCTTACGAAATTGAACAATGCCCTGACTGAAGGACAAAACCAAATGGACATTCCCGAACTTCAAGCGCAACTGGATATGGTGCTAAATATCGAACGCAAATTCGAAGAATTGAAGGATGATTACTACAAAATCGTCAAAGAAGAAGATTTCCAGGAAATCGAAACCTCTCTATTCGAAGTGGATGATTTCATACAAAAATTAGAGGTAAGCCTTAAAACCTCTATTTATAAATTAAAAACCATAAAAACTGACTCTGTGCATAATCAAAGTCTTGATGATTCTAATATTAATGATCAGCCTAAAAAGGCATTCATCAAACTTCCAAAAATTCCACTTCCGTTTTTCAGCGGAAAATTCGAAGAATGGAATTTATTCAAAACTCAATTTGATAGCCTAATAAGTGAAAATCCTGAACTTTTTGAAAATGAAAAACTGCATTATTTACGCGGTTCTCTTAAACGAGAAGCTAAATGCATAGAAACTGCTGATGATAACTTTACTTCTCTGTTTAAAGCTTTAGAGCAACGCTATGAAAACAAAAGAGTTATTGTTAACTGTCACATAAATAACATTCTAAATATTCGTCCATTAAAGCATGAATCTGGCAAAGATCTACGAAATATATTGGATGTCATTTTAAAGAATCTTAGATCATTGAACATCTTAGATTTCGCGAGAGACAAATTATCCAACGCTTTGTTATTAAACATTATTCTTGAAAAATTAGATCGCGACACCCGCAAACAATTTGAATTAACATTAAAAGACAACGAAGTGCCTGAATTCGATTATTTTCTAGAATTCTTAGAAAGGAGATGCCAAATTTTAAATAATATTCAAACTAGCATTCCTACTAAATATAACCCTGAGAGATCGAAATCCTTTTTTGTCAAAGCAGATAAATCTCCTAAATTGTGTATCGCTTGTAAAACTCAAACACATGCACTGTATCATTGCAATGCATTTAAAGAAATGAAATTATCCGATAGGTTAGATTTAGTTCAAAAAAATCGGCTTTGTAAAAACTGTTTAAGTGAATTTCATCCTTTCTCTAAGTGTAACTCTAAAAGTTCTTGTTTCGTTTGTAAAAAGAAACTAGATCATCATACATTGCTTCATAAATATTCTACGCCGCCAATCGCGCCAAACACTTATAGCAATCCAGAGAGTGAAACCTGGCTCTCGTCATCCACACCCTGTCAGGGAAGGAACCCTCAAACTAATAATTCACAGACCATTGAAACGCAGATGTCAGAAAACCCCCGTCTTTCTCTTTTCTGTAACGGTAATAAGAGTATTTTGATAAACACCGCCATAATATATGTCAGAGATGCATGGGGGGAATTTAAACCCTTAAGAGGCATTCTCGACTCTGCCAGTGAATCTTCTTTCCTTTCGTCTTCCGCGGCAGATTTATTGGGATTGAAAAAGGAAAGGATAAACATTCCGATATGCGGTTTAAATGATACATCATTAAGTATCAAGAAAATAGTAACCGCCTTTTTATCAAATGAAAGTAATGATTCGCATTGGGAAATAGATTTATTAATTGTTCCTAATATAACTAGTTTCACACCTTCTAAAAAATTAAATATTTCGAACTTAAACATTCCCAAGGAAGTTAAACTAGCGGATCCTTCATTTTTTATTCCTCAAAAAATAGATATTCTTTTGGGTGCAGAATTATTTTTCTCATTATTGAAAGAGGACAAAATAAAATTAGCAGACAATTTATTCTTACAATCTAGTTGTTTCGGCTATCTTGTTTCAGGGGCTATTTCAGGAAATATTCCTTACAATGCTCCTAAACATTGTTTTTTAACTAAAAACGCAGATAATCTTAATGAAACTCTTAAACGCTTTTGGGAAATTGAAGAAATAGAAACAACTGAAATTTGCGACAAGGAATTAAAATATTATAACGAACATTTTGCAAAAACGCATTATAGGAAACCGGATGGTAGATTTGTAGTAGAAATGCCATTCAAACCTGAATTTTCCGCAGAAATGTTAGGAAATTCTAAGGCAGTCGCGTCTAAAAGACTAGACCAGTTATGGACACGCTTAGAACGTGATCCCGCTATGCAAACGCTTTATTCAGAATTCCTCAGCGAGTATGAATTACTAAAACACATGAAAGAGGTAAAGGAAAATTCAAATATCGAAAATGGGTACTATCTCCCGCATCACGGTGTATTACGCCCATCAAGCAAAACTACTAAGCTTCGTGTAGTTTTCATCGCAAGTGCTAAAACGTCCAGTGGACATTCATTAAATGACTTGTTGTGCAAGGGAGGAGTAATTCAGGAAGATCTTTTCTCAATTCTAATCAGATTTAGAAAACACATTTACGCATTAACTGCAGATATCAAGCAAATGTTTAGAATGATTGAGATAAATCCTTTGCAAACAAAGCTTCTAAAAATTCGATGGAAGATCGATAAAAACGCACCAACTAAAGTGTATGAATTACACACGGTGACATATGGAACCGCTTCCGCACCATACTTAGCAACAAAAGTTTTGCAACAACTTGCTCTAGAGGAGAAAGATAACTTTCCATTGGCTTCTAAGGCAGTACTCCAGGATTTTTACATGGATGATTGCCTCTCCGGTGCTTCAGAACTTAGAGAGTTTGAAAAACTCAAATCAGAACTGACACAGTTGCTTCAACGAGGAGGCATGACTTTGCATAAGTGGTGTTCCAACAAGGCTTCATCAACTGAACTTAAAGAATTTACGCTTGACCGCAATTCTGAAGAAATTACCGTCAAAACTTTAGGAATGTTCTGGAACAGTTTAAGTGATTCCTTTACGTTTAAAGTCTGCTCCAATTCCAGTCCAGATTGCAACTACACCAAACGAGAAGTGCTTTCACAAATAGCTCGCATCTATGATCCCCTCGGACTGTTGGGACCGGTCATCTCCAAAGCAAAGATTTTCATGCAACAGCTGTGGTTACTAAAATTGGACTGGGACGAGGCATTACCAACAGATATTTCCAGACAGTGGGACAACTTCCTTAAGATCTTATCGGATAATATTAAATCCATTCGTGTTCCCAGATGCTTTTTTCAAGTTGTCTCTAAGTACGTTGTGATACTTGGATTTGCAGACGCCTCTTCTAAAGCTAATGGTGCTGCAATTTACGTAAAAGTTGTGTCTAACGCCAATGAAGTAACTACCCAACTTCTTTGTAGTAAGTCAAGGGTAGCACCAACCAAAACCACCACAATTCCCAGACTTGAACTTTGCTCTTGTCTACTTCTTTCAAAACGTACGCAGAAAGTCATATCTGCATTGAGGCTCCAAATAGACTCTGTTATATTACATTCAGATTCAACAATAGCCCTCGCCTGGATAAAGACTCCTTCTAACCTGCTCAAGACATTTGTGAGCAACCGAGTGTCTCAAATTCAGGAGCTATCAAACGATTTCCAGTGGCAGCATATTCCATCAGAGCTTAACCCTGCTGACTTGCTTTCCAGAGGACTTGATGCTAAGGCCCTTGCAACTAGAGAACTGTGGTTTAAAGGACCAGACTTTTCAAAATTAAACTTACCTGCTTATCAAACTGTACAAATTTCTACTGGTTCAACCGACAAACTTTATACGGATGAGCTCAAACCTGTTACTAAATTAACTTTGACTTTAACTAATGACTCTAAATTTTTAGATGATTTACTTGCTATCACAAATGAATTTCATAAATTAATCAGAATTGTAGCATTTATTTTTAGGTTTGTTCAAAATTGCAGATTTCCTGAAAAGGAAAAAGGATTTCTCAAACAAGAAGAATACCTGAACGCTGAAAAGGTACTCTTAAAATTGATACAGGTAAAACATTTTTCTACTGAAATCTCCGCTTTAGAAAAAGGAATGTCAGTTCCATCTTCGAGTAAGTTGAAATTTCTCAATCCCTTCATAGATCCATCCGATGGACTTATTAGGGTAGGAGGCAGACTTGCGCATTCTAATTTAAATTTTTATCAGAAACATCCAGTTGTTCTGCCAGTGGGAAATAAGCTAGTTACGCTAATTTTTCAGCATTACCATAAACGAGACCTTCATGTAGGCCCTCAAGCCCTTCTAAATACTGTTCGTTTAAAATATTGGCCAATAGGAGGTAGAAATGCAGCACGCAAGGTCGTTCACGAGTGTGTTCGATGCTTTAGAAACAAGCCCGTTATCTCGAACCAAATTATGGGAGACCTTCCAGCTGAAAGAGTTACTCCAAGTTCAGCATTTTTAAACGTAGGGATCGATTTATGCGGTCCATTCGAAATAAAATTTAAGGGTCAAAGAAAGGGTAATCTACAGAAAATATATGTTGTTTTATTTGTATGTATGGCAACCAAGGCTGTACACATAGAATTTGTCACAGATCTAACTTCTGAAGCTCTAATCGCAACGTTAAAAAGATTTTTTGCGCGACGTGGGAAAAGCTCCATAATTTTTAGCGATAATGCTACTAATTTTATAGGTGCTTCCACAGAAATTAAAAAAATTATACCAACTAATGGTAGGTAGCGAAGACATTTCGAATATGCTTTCCTCCGAAGGTATAAAGTGGAAATTTTTGCCATCTAGGGCTCCCAATTTCGGAGGTCTTTGGGAAGCAGGCGTGAAATCCTTCAAATATCATTTTAAGAGAGTAGTAGGTCCTGCAAGACTAACACTCGAAGAGTTTTTAACAGTAATTACTCAGATTGAGGGCATCCTCAATTCGCGACCCCTCTCTCCTCTCCCAACTGATACTGATGAAATGCAAGTATTAACTCCAGGCCATTTCCTCATAGGAAAACCTATTAATTCTATCCCAGAACCTAACCTCATAGACAAAAGAGACAATCTTCTCAGTCGATGGCAACGAACTCAAAAGTTAGTTCAAACTATTTGGAGACATTGGCAAAATAATTATTTGAGCCATTTACAACAGCGCTCAAAGTGGCTGCTTAAAAAACAAAATTTAACTCCTGGCATGCTAGTTCTAATAAAGGACATTCAACTTCCAACTTACCAGTGGCCATTAGGTCGAATCATTAATGCAATTGCAGGCTCAGATGGCAATGTCAGAGTAGCAGAGATACGTACTGCAAAAGGAAATTTTAGAAGACCTATTTCTAAAATTTGCATTTTACCTATTGTAGATAATTTTGATTTAAATTGAAATGTTCATTTGTATTTTTTAATTATTATTCTGATTGTTTTATTGTGCAATTTATTATTGTCTTATTTGTTTTCTTTATACTTATGTGTCAAATTTGTGATGTAACTTTATGTACATTTTTTTTATTGAAACATATGCATATTTCAACGCCGGGCGGGATGTTCCGTACTTGTAAAATCATGCCTTTGGAGCTGGGACATCTCCCCTTGGCGAATTCTGTAACCACTTCAACCTGGCAACCATATTATATCAACAGAACAGTTTCTGAAACTGTCTCGCTAACACGCAAGAAAATAAACGCTTATACAGTCCATTCGCAATTGTGATTCTATAACGCATACACCGCACAGAAGCCATGAGCTTACATATGGAATAAAAATTCAATGATAAATTTTGGGGTGCTATTGCGATTTGTTTTTTCACCATAAAGGATGGATAGAAAGGTAAAGTGTTTTTTAAATTTCATATGAAAATGAGAATGAAGAGAATAGGAAAATATTGATAAAAATCCCTAAGAAATCATTTCATATAAATAAAAATATAAGACAAAATTTGGAGAAATTGGATCTGGGGAACCCTTTTTGTTCATTGGTTTTGGTATTTATTTTAAATATTTAGAATTTGTACAAATAAGTAAGAAAATAACATTCTTTATTTCATTTTTTCTCTTTTCTAGCTTCTACCTTTAATTTTTCAAAATTCTGAAATGCCAAGAACTTATGGCTTCGCCTAATTTTATGAGATGGGATGATTTACGATTTCATAATTAATTATTTTTTAATGATTTTATGAGGTGGGAGATTGGATACCTTTAATCAACAGTATATGAGAAAGTTTTGGGGAGACCCCTCCACTGGTTTCGATTAGGCTACAACGAATGTTTATATTAATCCGGACTGTGAACAATTTTATTGAATTTGATTTATGGCGTTAATACGACAAACAAAATTTTGTTGCAAAAAATTAGGTTTAACAGAACGTCAGACAATTTGCAGCTATAAAATAAGATGCATTTCCCTAAAATTGAAGCATTATAAATCATTACCCTTAGACAGAGGGAGGGAAACCTATTTTTCAAATGTTGTGAATTTACACACACGCCGCGAGCACACGCATCATAACAAAACAATGAAAATAACATTTCTAAACACATAATGACAATTATTTAAAGCAAAATCGCTTATGAAATTCATAAATTTAATTAAAAAATTTTGTTAAATATTAATAAAAATGTTATATTTAAAAATGAGGCAAAAAGGTTGAATATTCTTAATTTTTTATCAGCAATATATACAATGCAGTTGCAGCTGAATGATTCAGTACCTAAACAAAATAAACCAATTCTGATTAGGATCAGATAATGCAACGTCAGTTTGTATAAACACCATTCGAAATTCCTATGTTTATTTATAATCAATACATAAGTATTGAATTTATTGATGATTCATGGTTAACAATTCATAAGAAAAACAATGACAATCAATTTATTTTCATAGTTTTCGGTTTGTATTAATAAAAGAGGCTTAAATTAATCAATATGGATTTTTTTAATATGCTATCTGTTATGGAAAATTAATCAGCATTTCATTAAAAAATTTAATTGAATATGTCGTGATTTATATTTAAATTTCATGTATTATATCTACCTAAATTTAGATAATACTAGCTTTTACCCGCGACTTCGTACGCGTGAAAATTTTGATGTGTTGTTGTAGTTGTTACTTATGGCGCTTGCCATGGACAAGCCTACCGCTGATACAGCAGCAGATTTAAGCCGAAATAAGCGTCTCTTGTTTTTGAAGTAGCGTCAATTAGGACCAAGAGTACGACTTTAGCCACACACTCTCCACATTTGCTTGCACATCCCCTTTTTACAGGGGTGCACAGTCACACATCTCACAGATAGCACACAGAAGAACAACCATACAGGAACCGGGACTCGAATCCGGAACTCTCAGAACACGCGGAAGACGTGCTAAAATTTTGATGTGTATGCATGAGAACTGATGGTCTGATCACAAAAATGGCATCAAATCGTATCATTTAGATGCTGTTAAAAATTTTTAACAGATTGATTGATTAATTGATGTGTATGCTCTAACGGCAGCAGCGTTTAAAGTCGTAAGGTTTCGATGAGAATGTTGCAGCAAATTAACGGAAAAATAGAAAAAAAATCAATAAATGCAGAAAAATGGAATACCCGCAAAAAAAATGAAAATAATGAAAGTAGGCGAAAAGAATGCTTACAGCACGAAAAAATCAAGGAAAATGAACAGGAAAGATTGAATTACAATAACATTAAAAATGAGGGCAATGTAAAACCAAATAAAGCGCTACCGAAAAATTACCTACCTCGCAAATCGCCAAATGATTGTATATCAATGCTCAGCCCACACAACTAACCAAAAATAATTTACTAACAGTGTGTATCTGAAATAAAACAAAACAGCAAACCAATTATTCAAAATTATTTTACGGATTAAAATTTTTTAATTTCTTTTATAATGTTTTATTTTGGTTGTTTTACTTTAGCCGAGTGCAAACAAAAAAATAGCCAAAAATCGGAGAATTCCGAAAATTTCTTACAGCGATTTTAAAGGGAAAAATCGCCAAATATCTTTGTTAATTTTGCGTTTGCGCTCGGCTAACGGAAAAGTACCTTTATTTTAATTCAAAAGTACTTCAGAACGAATCCGAAAGATCGATTTATTAACAATGTTTAATTTTAAATGCATCAAACACTAATAAACAGAATCGTTTAAAATAACCGATCGGAAACATGTTAAGCCTAACTCATTTGGCTAAAGAAATGAAGATTTTTGGCGAGAAAGTTAGTTTTTAATTCATATAAAAATAACCATTCAGTTAACTGGAACATATAGCAGCCTATGTTCTATTCTAGAATATAATCTATCTCTGTGCCAAATTTCATCGAATTTCACTCAGCTGTTCTAGCGTGATTGTCTAACTTCATCCATTCATCCAAACTTTCACATTTATAATAGTAAGTATAAATATAGATTGAAAGTTTAAGTTAAGATGAAGATAGAAGATTTTATATACAAAGGTGAAAAATCAAAACAATCAACTGAAAAAACGGTCAAAATTCCTCGAACAGCTAATGTGAAAAATCTTTAAAATATATTTTGTGAAACGAAAATAAAGAGAAAGCAAAATATTTAAAACAAATATTGTGAATTTCATGGCTAACTTATAAGTTTTTCATTTACTTTTCGGGCTCGCTACATCAATGTGCCCTCTCCGTACAACTTGCACGTACAAAGAGTTTTTAAAAGAGAACAGCTTGCAATTAATAAAGCAATAAATATCAGTAAAAATATTTCAAACAATATTAGAAAAAAACATGATGAATGATCTGTTTCATATTTAGACAATTTTTTATTCATTTAATATTTTCATATTTGAAGGATTGAAATTTGAAGTACATTTTTTACATAAGGGGTTTAAATTTTTCATAACTGTAAATAATATAATTTTGACAGAGTTAAATTAATATTAATTCTCTAACTTTGATTCTTACATGTCAAAGAAACTGGAAAATTATTCTAAAAAATCAACTTGTAATATTTATATTAAAGAATTATGAAATAAAATGAGTGTAATTATAAAAAAATTAAAACTAAAATTAAAAATATATTCCAATAAAATGTATTTTTATTGAAGATTACCAATTTTAACTCGTAGAAATACATAATACATAATATGAAATTTTTTTAACTTCTGGTTAGGACAAAAGTATTCGGAAAATAAGCACTCTATTAAAATCATGAAAGCATGTCAATGCTAAAAATGTCCATTCATGTGATTCACAGAAAAAAATCTTATATAAATTATAATAAGTGGAAATTTAAATGCCTCAATTATTCCATGGCAAAATAAAAATTAAATATAATTTATACAAAAATGAAAAGTTAGTTTGAAATTAACTTATGCGAAATCTTTAGTTCCAAATAGTTTAGTTTAAAATAAAATTTACTTCTTTCCAAACTTTCATCTTAAGATATCATGAATAACACTCGCTGAGAAACTTTTTTTTTTCAGTTTTTTTTTCACGGTGTTTCTATATTCCAAACATTTCCGGCGTTCCTATCAATGCCGCTGATCCTGAAAAAACAAGCGAAACAATAAGCAGAGAAAAAAAATAGAAATAAAATTACAAATAAAGGCAAAATATATCTATGCCGAAAGATAAACACAAAATATATATTATACTTACCAAGTCTCGTCTCAACAACAGAGTCAGACGTAACATAAATAACATGGCGGCGATGATTTCGATTTGTGAGCTGGAAACGTTTCATCAGTGAAATCTCTTATTCTCTTTCTATGTGTTTTATATTCTATCCTAAGTTGTTGAGAGAAATATTAAAAAATTGTTAATGGTAAATTTTTAATTTCAATGCATTTAAAAAAACAGACGATAATCCCCTTCCCCACATAATTATTGAAAAGTCAGAAGATAAAGATTATTTTATTGCATAAAGACTATTTTTTTAATCGATATTAAATTTACATTTTATCGAAACATTATTGCAAACGATAATTACTTTCATTAAAAAAGTTAAAAAGCAGGTGAATTCTTATTTCTGTTTATCTGATATAATCTTTTAGGATTTATTTAAAAACTTTAAAAACTTCTCAACATTATATTTTAAACTTTGAAACAAACCTACTACTACTCCCTGGAAAAAGAAGAAAATAACTATACAAGAGATTAATCGAAAGTATATTTCTAACAGATGCTGGAAGACAATACATTTTCTTGCAAACAGCCTGCAAATAAATTTAAAAAATCATGGTAATTTTTTTTATTTTGTTGGAATAAAAATTTTAAATAAGTTATAAAACTTAATTTTTTTTACTTGTATTTGTTGATTTATGTCCCTTTTTTGTTAAACTTTTTTTTAACTGAATTGTTCTTTCTCTCTTTCAGAAATTAAAATTTGCAATTTAAATGAAATATAATTTTAAGGAAATCCGTTTATTTTCTGACCATTCAGAAAGTATTATTATTACTTATATTAAAAATAGATGCCACAGGAAAATATTACTTATATTAAAAATAAAGAAGTAAATTGAAATCTAAAATTAACATTTTCAGTGATTTAATAATGATCACTCATTATTCATACAATTCTTTGATTAAACATAAGAAGTTTTTAGAATATTCTTATTAGAATGTTCTTATTTTAGAATATTCTTAGAATATTCGAATTTATAATGTATTTGCGATTTCATAGTAGTATTTACATAAAAACATAATTTCAAAACTTTATTGGAAACAACATGGCATGTTAATATTAATGATCTGATTAATTTGTCTTATCTTTGTACGGCTTTATTATTATATGTCTGCTCTTTAACAACGTTCTCTGCGAACATAAGTGCTGATGTTTCAACGATGTTTTTTCGTTCCAATTTAGTTTTTTTTAAATATCTTTAAAATTCCTCCTTTCTGAAACTACATGCTTATATCAAATTATAGAATATAAAATTTCTTACATTTTTAAGATTTTCTTTTTCTTTAACGTTATTTATTTTTATTTTTAATATTTTTGCAAATATGGGCCCATATTTGCAAAAATATTAATGGCCAGGTATATATAAAAATAATATGGCCAGGTATATATTCTAATATACATGTTTTCCATAATTAAACGAATTCCAGTTTTAAAGTTTTCTTTAGAATAAACTGTTGTTATGAAATTTTATGCAGGACATAAAGATAAGATAAATGATGTGTTAGCGTGAATAAAAAATGTAGTACAAAATTTCGGAATTTTATTTATGGAAGGTAATACTTCCCCTACATTTGAACACTATAGGAAATTACATTTTCCTCACTATTGTGTCTCTTTACAAAAAGAAATACTGTAATTACAAACTTGATTTATGTAATACATGCACATTGACGCCATTCTGACTCTAGGAAAGTATCGCATATATTTCTAACTACTAAGCATATTTATATTATATTGTGTGAATAGAGCTTAAGAAAGACTGATTTGTAATTCTAACAACGTGATTCATAAGTTGGCACTGTTGTTGCGATTATGCTCGTTGGCGACAACTTACGGAACAAACATTCATGTGTATTCAGAAGAGCGAGGTTTCAGATATCGGTTTAACTGAATCCATAATTAGGCCATTTACTTCTTCATCTAAAAAGTAAATATGCGACCAAACACTTAGAAGTGAAAAGATGATTCAATAGAAGAAAATGTATTTATTTTGAGAACTGATTACCATACATTTCATATTCATAATCACCGATGTCATGCAAGCTTTGTCCTTATCTGCAAGAAACAAATTTGCTCAACTGTTAGTGCTTGTTTGCCAAACAAATATCCCAAGTTCGTTGAAACTTACGAAGATTTTGCGAAAAAAGTAGCATATTTTCCTTTCACGTTTGAAGTTAAGTTACTTTGGTACTTTTCCGTTATTCGGGCGCCGGCGAAAAATCGCCAAAGAAATTTAGCGGAATTAAACATTATTTGGCAATTTTTCGCTTTAAAATCACTGTAAGAAATTTGGTGGAATTCAACATTATTTAGCATTTTTTCGCTTTAAAATCATTGTAAGGGTTTTGGCGGAATTCTACATTATTTGGCTATTTTTCGCTTTAAAATCACTGTAAGAATTTTTGCAGGATTCTACATTATTTGGCAATTTTTCGCTTTAAACTCACTGTAAGAATTTTTGCAGCATTCTACATTATTTGGCAATTTTATGCTTTAAAATCACTGTAAGAATTTGGGCGGAATTCTACATTATTTGGCAATTTTTCGCTTTAAAATCACTGTAAGAATTTCTGCAGGATTTTACATTATTTGCCAATTTTTCGTTTTAAAATCACAGTAAGAATTTTTGCTGCATTCTACATTATTTGGCAATTTTATGCTTTAAAATCACTGTAAGAATTTTGGCGGAATTCTACATTATTTGGCAATTTTATGCTTTAAAATCACTGTTAGAATTTTGGCGGAATTCTACATTATTTGGCTATTTTTTGTCTGCACCCGGCCAACGGAAAAGTACCGTTACTTTAGTCGTAACTCAAGAAGAGAGTCAAAATGATACCACATTTTTAATTGGTTTTGATAATTTCACGGGGTTTTTTTTGTTCTTGAATACAATCACTCAGTACCTTCAAGTAGTACTTTTAGAAATATGTTGGCAGAAGTCCAAATTTGAAGACATTCAGATAAACGTTATACTTTTTCAAAGTTTTCGTGGCTATTATGGTGTCATTGACTATATTTAAACTGTAATTGGAAAAATATATAAGTCACCAGATAATTTTTATGCATTGCAATCCCTATCGTATTCTTCAATTTTATTTGTAAAATTCTTGCAATTGTTAACATTAGTGTCAGCCTGTATCAACGAAGTACGTACTCCTCAAAAGGTTGTTTAGGTTTTTAAACATTTAATATTATAAAATATATTTTTTACCAACATTTAATATTATAATATTTAGAATTTTTATTATTAATATTTTTTGACATTTTTGGTAATTGCATGATTTCCAGAATATATTTACACTTTCCAAAATAAATTTCAATTTCGGTATAAAAATGCAAAAAACGACTATGGAGTCTTTTTGACTCCATATCTCGAACCATGTAAGTCATACCAGATTCTCCGTTCCGCTTCGATGACCCACAGATTTAAACCATAAAACTTAATGGCCGGACCGACACAACAGTAACACTGGCGGGAACTGTGGTTGAGTTCTAAGGGCCATCACCGGCTTCGGTACAGTCCTTCCCGTAAGGAGTACATCATCGATGGATGGAGCCTGCCCTCACCTATTAGTGCATTGTAATGACTTGATCCTGTAAGTAAGTAAGAGGGTAGCGTTTAAAAACAAATTCTTTATTTACAGCTATATATACTTAAAAACATCGGGTGGTCCACCGATAAACATCGGGTGGATCTTAAATCAGAAGCTAGATTCTAACGAAGCTTCTCTCACTTCCTTCAAAACGACGATCCCCAGAAGACTTTCGAAATTTTGAAGTGTTTCTCGAACAAATGGAACTATGGTTGCATCTCCAGCAGATCTCTTCTCCACAACCACTCTTCCTTCAAAATCTTCCGTTTTACCTTCTGTCAAAACTCATTTTCCCATTGGTGCACTTGAGATAGCGATTACCCAATAAGGTGCGACAGGAGAGATCATCACCCCCTTTTCGCCAAGGATATTTAGCGCCAAATATGGCAACCCGATGTTGTCGTTGGAGGATATCTTCCCCCGGGAGATAAGACGCAAGAGCGTGGGGAGTTGGCGATTTTGAAAAGTGCGCCAAGGGGGTAATGCTCTCTACAGATCTACCCCCAATAATTATTTAGAAATATTCCCAGAGGTCCCCAATTGATCGTGGGAGTGTTCGTTAAAGATCCAACCTCGTAACTGACCCTTCACAATAAAGAAAGATTTACATCCGAAGGATTTGACACTTTTCCCCTTTAAGATACGATTTATCTCCTTAAAAGAACGAAAAATACACGTGGGATTTATTATCTGGACTCGACTTTAGGTTCAAATGATCCCATTTATGGGAAGAATCCCGCATCTGGCAGTCTGGAGCAATCACAAAGTGTCATGCAGTTCCCCTCACAGCTGATCGGACATTACAACGGTCAAACAAGTGTCTCTTAGAGAGGGAAAGAACTATTACAGTGGCCACCAGGGTGGCGAGATCCAACCACCATGCCGGACTCACTTCATTTTGAGGTGCACCCGGGGATTAATGTCTGACCATGTCAGGAAATTCATGTCTCCATTTAAGCCTTATATTTTAGATTTCTGATATACATAATTGGGGCCATTATCTGGTGGAATTAACTATGTCAATAGATGGAAATAATACCAACTGGGATAGTTGGTTTCACTCTATAGCATTGGTATATATTTTGTAAGTAGTATATATTATATAGCTAGAAAACAATTGGCACAGCTATTGTTCGATATTTTATCATCAAAACATAGCTTGCGAAAATTCTTGTACCAAAAACTTGAACAAAAAGTGATAAATCTTCAGAAAACCGCAAAGACCTAGATGTTCATTGATGTTTTAAGCTTCTGGTATGCACAACTGACTCACATATCCAGCTTGTTATATTAGTTGTTGGCTTAAAAAATAATACTTATTACTTATTATCCATGTTTTAACTATCTGATACACATAGCTTGATGAAAGCTTATGAAGACCTTTATCAAAATAAATTGCGTATTTTCTAGAAATAATTAGTATTTTCTAATCCCTTCACTGTTAGTGTTCATATATCAACCAAGCTTATGAATCATAAAGATTTTAAAAATAGTATATTTTCACCAAACATTAATTCATTGTTTTTACTCTTTATGTTTTTAGTATAATATTTATTTTGTATAATAGAACAAGTAATATAAAAAACAATTTTTTAAAATCAATTCCTACTTAGGTTAACAAAGAAATTTTTTAGTTACTTTTTATTAAATAATTTCAATTAATATCAATATGT
>JAOUZG010042400.1:716286-766534 GCA_026289955.1 Argiope argentata
CAGAAAAAGATGGAATATAATCTCGTTAGATTATATTCCATCTTTTTCTGGTATCAAAACCCATTTATTTATTTAAATTTCACTCTGCCCTTGTGCTATGTTTTCCGCTAAAAATTCTATTTCTAATTTTTCCTAATTATTTACGAGAATTTCTTAATGGATAATTCATTTACAGTTCGCTTAATTTTTTTTAGAATAAATTAACAATTATTTGGCAACACTTCAAGCTTCGTGCAGACATCTTTATTCTTTTCTCCTTGCATGTGAGTATCTTCTAGAAATTTCACAACCAAACGAAATTTGCGTAAGACGATAAGATGTCGACTTGGAAAATAACCAAAAAAGGACATTTTTGAATTCTAATTTAAAAGCTACACACAAGAATGTCTGCTTTCCGACGTCTTGGCGAGACATTTTGCTTTGACAAGCTGCTAGACTGTAAATTGACTTATACTTTTAAGTCAAAAATTTAACAAACAAGTATTTCTTAATGGTAACAGGTTAACAAGCAAGCCTCTCTAAAAATAAGTGCTCGAGTGTTGATTCTTCAATTATTGGAGTAAACAAATTGCTTACACAGAAGAAGGTTGAGGTAACCACGGCTCCTCAAATAAAACAAACTTTTATACAAACATTGCAATTTCTATGGATTTTACTTGCAATAGGAAGAGCACGTTTTAACCATGAAAATTCCGCAAGAAATTTTTTCTTAAAATGCGTTATTTTTTATTGATCTTACCGCGTGTCAAAACAAGCAGATTGCTTTTTCAAATGTAAAATGCATTAAGCTTGGAATTTTAAATGAAAGGAATTTACATTTGAGTCTTCCGTCTTTCCTTAAATTTCGCGTGCGATAAGAAAAGCACGTTTTCTTCTAGAAAATTCCATTAATATTACTTCACTAATAAATAGAACAAGTTATTTTTTAAATTGAGGGTCGTGAACTTAATATGGAAACTACAGGGCCATATACTTGTCTTGAAAAATCATCAATATTTGAAAAAGATTCGCATATATAGGACTTTCAATTAAGATTTACAGAAAAAATTTGTATTCATTTCTTGGATTGTAGGGAATGCAATTTTCATAAGATTCACCAATTTTCAAAACAAAAAAAAATCAATAGTAAGCCTATTTTGTCAGTTATGATCAGACAATCGGCTGTTTCTTAATATTTTCTTAAGACGTAAAAAACATAAATCAACACTTTAAGACACAGCGTCATTTTAAAAATCAAGTTAATTATAATCCAATATTATGATGGGAAATTCTATTCAAATTCGTACAATCAAAATCAAAGAAGTAGTATATCACAACTATTTTTACAATTTCATCAATTTTTATTTCATGTGATAGATCAGGATTCTTAGATAAGTCGAACAATTATTATTTACTCACCCCCGACCTCCATTTTCGAGCATAGCAAAAAATAAAATCTCGATAGAAAACACCATCATCAACAATTTCGCCGATTGGAGGGACAATTTAGTTCAAGTTACGCTTAAAAAATGTCATGGAAAGGTTCCGCATTTAATAATCATGGATAATCAAATGGTCATCAAAGGTGGATAGTTAACTTTATTTTTAAATTGCAATATATTAATACCTAACACAAAAAGTTATCGTCGAATTTTCCGACTAAACAAAAGCCTCAACATTTCAATACCTTAATAAAAACCATCAACAGCCATCTTTAAATTTTAAGACATTAATTTAGGAAATTAAGTAACATATAAAATGCATTTCATTTAATAAGTTAAATAAATTTCTCTTTTGAAAGCAATCTCAATTCCAAATATCCAATTTATTCTATTTATAAAATATATTCTTAGTATTCTTTTAACAGAAAAAAGTGAGACTTTAAAGGGCAAAATTGCAGTTATCATACACATTATTTCTCGATATATTAAAGTATCCAACCAGCAGTTACAAATATAAAAGTATGATGAACACTGTTTGAAAATTTATTACAGAGGAGCACAATTATCATGGAAAATTATCAGGAAAATATTAGTGGGCAAATTTTTATCCCATCTAATCCATAGTTATGACTATAAAAATTAAATATGAAAGTATAAAAATGGTAATATTTCCCTTCTGAAATATTACCATTTTTACTAGTTACTGCATAGTCTGATAAACAGACATCCACTGTAAGGGTTTTGTACAAAACTTAATAAAAATTTACAAATTTGATTTTAATAAGACGCACCAAATTTTATCCTATTACTCAAAGCGTTTTTGAATTATAATTTTCACTGGCAGCTATGATGCTAAACCTGTTTTTTGAACTCGTGAGGTCTGAAGCACGGAGATTCATCAAAAAATCGATCTCGATCTTTTGACATTCCTTTACTTTTTATCTATACTTACATACTACAGGGTGTCCAAAAAGTTCCCGTACTGATGATTTGTGAATTTATTTTACGAAAACAATTGGTTTAAAAAGAATTATTTTTATGCCAATGATAAAAAGCCTTTTTAACAAAACTAAGGAAAAAATACTGAACTTACATCTATAATAAATGCTCAAAATGTCCAAACCTTTCTCGGAGACAAAGCTGAACTCGTTTGCGCATGTTTTCCGAAACGCGTTTTAACATGCTAGGAGTGATTTCTTGTATCCTTTGGGTAATTGCGATTTTCAAATCATCTATTGTTTGAGGATCACCATCATAAATTTTGTCCTTTAAATATCCCCACAGAAAAAAGTCCGGGATGGTCAGATCAGGGGATCGAGGTGGCCAAAGATTTTTTGAGATAAGCCGATCACCGAAAAAAGCTTCAAGCATGTCCATAGTTTCATCACTCGTACGGCAAAATTTAATATACTTGAAAAAAATCATGGAAAATGATTTTATAAATTTGGAGTACGGGAACTTTTTGGACACCCGGTACTATTTTAAATGTGAAAGTTTGGATGGATGGATGATGTTAGTCAATAATTCTAAAACGGCTGAATGAAATTGGATGAAATTTAGCACAGAGATAGATTATAGTCTAGAATAGAACATAGACTACTATTTATTCCGATTAATTGAGTCGATCTTATTAATTAAAAACTAACTTTCTCGCCGAAAATCTTCATTTCCCTCCGTCAAACGAGGTTAGGCTTAACATGTTTTCGACCGGTTATTTCAAACGATCTGTTTATTTTATTGGTGTTTGATGCATTTAAAATTAAGCATTGTTAATGGACCGATCTTTCGGATTCGTTCTGAAGTACTTTTGAAATAGAATAAAGGTACTTTTCCGTTAGCCCAGGGCAAGCGAAAAATTGCCAAAGAAATGTGGCTGATTATTACATTATTTGGAGATTTTTTGCTTTAAAATCGTTGTAAGAAATTTCCGGAATTCTACAATTTTTGGCTATTTTTTTGCTTACTCTCGGCTAAAGTAAAACTACCAAAATAAAATATTATAAAGGAAAAAGAAAAAATTCAATCCGTAAAACGATTTTGAATAAATGGTATGCTGTTTTGATTTATTTTAGGCACATACTGTAACTAAATTGTTTTTAGGTTAGTTGTGTGGGCTAAGCTTTGATATACAACCATTTGTTGCTTTGTTAGGTTGGTAATTTTTCGACAGCGCTTTGTTTGAGTTTACATTGCCCCCATTTTTTTGTTACTGTAATGCGATCTTTCCTGTACATTTCCCTGAATTATTTCGTGTTATACGTATTCCTTTCACTTACTTTAATTATTTTCGATAAAAAAAAACTTGAGTGCATCCCATTTTTCAGCTTTACTTGATTTCCGTTAATTTGCTACACCGTTCATCGAAACCTTACGACTGGAAGCGTTATTGCTGCCATTAGCGCTATACTCGGCCATTTCACTAAAATTTGGTGATAAATATTGTGCTTTTTTGGCGAAAATTATTTTCAATAGAACTAAAATGATACGGTTTTATACTATTTTACATTGACAGCCAGTTCTCATGCATACTCATCAAAATTTCCACGCGTACGAAGTCACGGGTAAAAGCTAGCACTATTATTAATGTGAAAGTTTGGATGGATGGATGATGGGTTCAATCACGCCAGAACGGCTGAAGGCAGTTGGATGAAATTTAGCACAGAGAAAGATTATAGTCTAGACAAGAACATAGGCATTCTGGTTGATTAAGTAGTTAATTTTTTATTAATTAAAAACAAACTTTCATGCCAAATGAGTAAGGCTTAACATGCTTTCGACCGATTATTTTAAACGATTCTGTTTATTTTCTTAGTGTTTGATGCGCTTAAAATTAAATATTGTCAATTAATCAATCTTTCGGATTCATTTTGAAGTACTTTTGAATTAAAATAAATATACTTTTCCGTTAGCCGCAAGCAAGTGAAAAATCGGCAAATAATATAGAATTCTGCGAAATTTCTTGCAGTGAATTTAAAGCAAAAAATCGCCAAATAAAATAGAATTCAGCCAAATTTCTTTGGAAATTTTTGGCGCCTGGCTAACTGAAAAGTACCAATTTTTTAATGTATATTTATGTTAATTTGCTGCAGCGTTCATCGAAACCTTACGGTTGAAAACGCTATTGCTACTGTTCACGGCACATTTGGCCAATCCGCTACAATTTGGCGATAAAGTATTTTTTTTTTGGGGGGGGGGGCGAAGATTATTTTTAATGGCAACATAATGATGTGGTTTGATGACCTTTTGCATTGTGATGAGACAGCCAGTTCTCAAACGTACACATCAAATTTTCCACGCGTACGAAGTCTCAGGGAAAAGCTAGTACTTTATACATTAAAGAAGTAAAAAACTTTAAAGAAATAAAATTTGCTCCTTTGTTTAATGTTATAAAAAATTTTAATTAATGTAAGAATAGCTTTTTTAAAATGATTTATTTTAAATTTAATGTGGAAAAACATTGCAGTTTATTAAAAAAAACTTTTTTATATAGTAATTAATTTTCAAGAAATAATTAAGTGCCAAATCCGTTCATAAGTCTAGTCCTCATAAGGCGCGATTCCATAACAATTAATTTTATAGAATTTAATTATTTACAAATATTTAAGCAACAATTCTGAAATATTTAGAATAATTACATCTAATTTACACAAAATTCATTACAATATTTTTATTATCATTTGGATACTTAATAAACCTTGTTAGCAATCCCATTGCGTAATTACTCAGCTAAAATATATATTATCAATAGAAACAGATAGAAAATAGATATCATAAACGAATAAATATTATATTATCTAAAATAATCGATTTAAAATGAAAAATAATTAACATCGAAACACATGTTCACTATAGCGCATCATCAAACAAAGAGATCGTAAAAAAGAAGTTGCTAAATAGTTGCAATTCTGTTCTTCTAAATATTACATTTCATCAAAATAATGCTACACAGACAAAAAAAATAACATTTACGATCGCAAATTTCAAGTTTTCATGTGAGAGCATTATTAATTTTTAAGTGATTATTTGTCTTTATTAATTTAAGTCATTAACCAGTTCGAACCAGTTTGAAACAAACACGAAACTTCTCTTTCTCTCTCTATGACAATGTTTTTATACTTTCATTTTCAATTTTTCTAGCTAGCAAATAAAGTTTTGGAGCTCGACCGATTTTAAGATTTAAAAAAAAATAATAATATCGACGAAAAGTTAGCTTCTGTATATGTGGTAAAATCCAATGAACGTAATGCAGATTGATGTCAAAACTATATTCTAATATTTACTGTATTTTGAGAAATACAATCAGTAAGAATGCGCTTGTAATATCATTAAAGAATAAATACAAGTCGCGTTTTACAAAATTGTGATAGTTAAAACTGAAAGAGAATTAAAAAGAAACGATTATCATCTAAGCGCGGGATTAATTATTTAAAAGTAAGAAATTTTTAACAAACTGGAATATGACGTTGCTTCATACAAACGACATACAAAAAGCAATTCATTATAAATTTAATTAAATATCTCAAACAATACTGGCAAAACAAACGTCAAATATCATGGGTCAGGTGACTCGCTACCTACCAATGAAAAACCGAATATTTCTTGCCTTCAAATTTTGGAGACACCAAAACCTCCGAACCGAAACAATATTATGTTTTCACAAGTAATATGAAAAGCGATTTTATAAATATGAAGCAAATTATACAAAATATGTAAAAATATATGAAAAGTTATTTTAAAAACTTTTTGTTGCATCTTCATCAATGTACTTGATAAACAAATCGGATGATAAGCTAAATAGCTAAGATTTATGTTGAAATATCAAAAGCATACTAACAAAAAAGATTAAAATGAAATCTGCTATGCA
This sequence comes from Argiope argentata, assembly GCA_026289955.1. Taxonomy (NCBI): domain Eukaryota; kingdom Metazoa; phylum Arthropoda; class Arachnida; order Araneae; family Araneidae; genus Argiope; species Argiope argentata. The sequence goes on from JAOUZG010042400.1 coordinate 722,572, forward strand.
TACTTTAATGTATCATGTCAGAACATAATTTCTTGAACGGCCAAGCACCATGTGCTCGGGCAAGTTAAATTGTATTTTTATTCATTTTATTTATTTTATTTGAATTAGTCACTTTAGTATTGCAAACGATACAAAAACACTTTGTCACATTTATTGTATAAAAATATACATTTCTATTATTTCATTAGAAATACATTTTCTATTTATTTCATTTCACATAATCCCGTGGTCAAAATGACATTTTTCTAGGTTTTATTTCCTGTAGTAATTAACTTATTTTTTAAATCAGAGCTTTTGTAAATGTGATGGTAACGTGTTATTAAAAGCTGATTTTTCGAGATGCTCGTGTAGATAATAAAATTTTTAGTTTTTTTGTTGACGGAAGAAAATTTCATTCCTAAAAATATCATGTTCTTACATGATGCAAAAACAAGATCCGAATGAAAATTAAGAATGAAGAATTAAATTGCAAATACATTTTTATATGCAATATAATTTAGCTGAACTTTAATTTTTATGATATTTTATAATATTTAATTTTATGACATTAATTATACATAAGATGATATTGTTAACTCGTTCGATTAACAAAGAAAAGTTGTCGAAGTATGAGTCCTCTAAAATGTGTATTTCATATATTAATTTTAATTTTATTTTAATTGTATTTCATTTATTAATTATGAATCCAAGAAACTAAGTAATATAAAACACATTCCATGTAATATGTAAAAAAAAAGAAAAATGAAGTCTAAGAACACAAATTTCTAGATATCATGTGAAAACATTATTATTTTATAAAGTCATTGTTTGTCTTAATTAATTTAAGTTATTAAGTCGTTTAAACCAGTTTGAAAAACTATTCTGGTAAAAGCAAGTCAACCTTTAAAAAACGATTCTGCTCTCAAAGAATCATACATAATAATAATGCAATACTGGCAAATGCAGGTAAAAAATTTATGCGCTGAAAAGATGCTGCTGAGTATTTCCATCTATGCTCTTTGCCTGCGCGATTTGAATCTTCAGTTATTCAAAAAACCCTAACGAAAACTACATCATGTTTTCACATGATAATAATAAATAACAAATAATGTAAATAATATATAAGTAATAAATAATAAAAATTTGCAATTCTTTTTATAATGTATAATTATCTAAAACTGAAAAAAAATTTGAATGAAGAAAAAAAACCCTATTTAATTTCAAATTTTAAAAAACCGCACAGCCCTAAATATCTACTTTTACGACGGCTCAATTTTTAAAGTTGATAGATATTACTTTCTTAATTTTGAGGAAACAAATAAATATTTAATTTACAAAAGAGAAAGCAAAATTAAAATCTGTACTTGGAGACAGTAAACATAGTGATGTTTTGTGTTGATTCGCAACATTGTGAAGAAATTGAAATTTATGATAAGAAAAAAAAACTATTCCTGATTGACGAATTTGATGAAAATTTAAAATAGATTCACCTTCTTTTTGGCCCATGTTTGGTAAACCGTTTATTTTTAATTTTTAAAACTTAATTACGATTTAAATGTAATAATTTTGAAATCTTTTATTATTATCATGTAATAAATATAAATAATAAGTTAGGAAGAAATTATCTTTGGTTTTCACTTTTTTCTTTGTTTCTAAGGTAATTGTCTAGTTATTGAATGATATCTTTTATTTTTTCAATTCTTTATATATATATATATATATATATATATATCTTGTACCAAATTTTCAATCGTTATTAAAATACTTTTTATTCATAAAATCAAATTCAAGTAAACTTTTTAAACTTTTAGTGGATGACATTTGATTTTAATATAGTTTTTAAAAAATATTAATTCATTAATTTTTTATTAATTAATTAAAAATTAAATTTCTCGCCAAAAATCTTTATTTTTCCAGCGCCAAGTAAGGAACGAATTAAGTTTGTTTTTTCCACACACTGATGAGATTAGGCTAAACAGGTTTTCGACCGATTATTTCAAACGATTCTGTTTATTTTCTTAATGTTTTCAGCATTTAAACTTAATCCAATTATCGATTTTTTTATCGACTTGATTATCATTTTTTATCAATTCGATTTATTCAATCGATTTTTTTATCGATTGACTTAATCGATTTTTTTATTCATTTTGAAGTATTTTCAAATTAAAATAATTGAGTAAAAAAATTAAAAAAAATTCTAATCTATATTAAGTAACCCCAACTGACATAGAAAATTCACGAATTTGCTTTGCCTCAATTGACGTTTAAAATTGAACGCCAATTGAGTGTGTTCTGATTATGTTCTGAGTCAGTTCTAATTTATTTTAAGTGGTTACGAACTTGATTTTGTTTTGGATCAGTCATAATTTTTTGATCAATTATTTATATTAATTGTAAGTATCTAATAAAAAGTAACTAAAACAAAAAAATTTTTGACCGACCTAATTAGGAATTAACTTAATTGTTTTTCATATTACTTGTTTTTATAAAAGTAAAAAAAAGTGAAATCTGCGAAGCCACGTGTAGTTATTTCGCTGTCTGTTTCATATTCATATCTTGTGCAAATGTTTAAAAGAAAACACGACATGTTTATCTTTCTAATGCGTCTGCATATTTTATGTTTCGACCAGCGGATGTTTGTTGTTTGTCGGGAAATGCTGAGAGAATTTTGCAATATTTATTTTTACTCACTTCGCATCAAGAATCCGAGATGAGAACAAGTGGTCGACGCAAGTTATTTGAATATCCATGATTGTAGAATTTCAAATGGTTAAAATGTTCGGTAAGTGGTACTTAGTCTTTTAGAAACTTTTTCAGTTTTCATTAACTTTTACCACATGCAGAAAGCATTTTAATTTTGTCCTTATATACTATTATTATTATTTTAACGATAATACTCAATAGCTCTTTTAAAAAAGCGGCTTTCCACTTTGTATTGATATGTTCCATTATTAAATATGAAACATATTAATATTTATTTATTAATATAATAACTTTCTATTTCAAGAAATTTCGCTAATTTAAATATTACTGCAAATATATTTTTTTTCGAATGTTTAAATATTTCGGCAATTTTGAATATAAAATAAGTAATAAATCATCTCCTTATGGTCTAAGCCCACCGTTTGAATGAATTAAAGAAAACAAATTATGATAAATCAACAATTATTAATAGTAATCGTTTTAATCTTATTTATAATAAATTCATAAAAAATGACTTTTAATTTTTTTGTACAAAAATCAATTTAGTCAGTACTGTAAATTGATGTTCGAAATAATAAAAAAGATATGTTTTTTTATAGGAAATTAATAATATTACTAATGCGATTTATCTTCGTCAAAGTTATTGTACATATAAAGAATAAACATTTGTAATAAGATATAATTTAAATATAACAATCATGGAAATTACATTTATGAGATTATTAATATATTAACAATTTAGTATCGGTCTTTTGAAAGAAATTCATTCAATAGTTATTCTAAATAGATGTTAAATAACATAACTTATTTGTGAGAAATTAATATATTAACAATTTCAGTCTTTTGAAAGAAAATTCATTCAACTACTATTCTAAATTGATGTTGAATAACATAAATTATTTATGATAAATTAATATATTGACAATTTTAGTCTTGAAAGAAAATTTATTCAACCGCTATTCTAAATTGATGTTAAATAACATTAAATTATTTATGATAAATTAATATATTAACAATTTTAGTCTTTTGTAAGAAAATTCCTTCAACCGCAATTCTAAATTTATGTTAATTAACATAAAAATCTTCTTTATTCTTCTGAAATTAACAAGATTCGTTTCCGTTTCGTTATAACGGCTAACATTTGAGACAGTTTTTGCATATGATTGTTAATAATATCTCCATTCTAACATTCAATCAATTCTAAAATTTTAATGATTAATTGAAAATAAAACAATATTGAAAGAGTGCGATAATTTCCCTTAATTTTTGAAAATCAAATGAAATATTCTTTTTTTAGTAATTTCAGACCAAATTTTTGAAACGATCAAGATACTTAAAGAATTCTCATTTATAATATATTCTTAATCGGTTTTTTTAAATCTTTTTTTTATGAAAGTTAAATTCAACCACATTCTAAACTACAATTATAAACCAAGAAAGAATGTCTTCTTGTTTCAGAAATCTGACACTGCGCTTCTAAATCAGAAATATTTATTTTTTTCACTTAATGTTGTAAACATTTCACATCCCAACTTATGTATTTTCTACATTTTAGTGAAATCGGGCATTTTAGATAATTATTATCTCGTATATTAAATCTATTGTGATATAGTAAATTTCCCTTAATTTTCAAAATTAATACATATTTTTCCTTTCTCATTCTTGTAAGTAGCGCCTTGATTTATTTGCTGTATGAATTATGATAAAAAATTCTGATCAATTATTTTTAAACTATGAAGAATAAATCATGAATTCTGAGCCATTCGTAAATTAATGCTTTCACCTCTTTGTTTGAAATTTGAATTCAGTGAGTAGTCGGAATTATTATATTAAATGAAGAAAATTGTATTTCATTTCGGAACTAATAAAATGTTCCATATTTATATATGTATTGTCCCTGTACCTTTCCATTTTAGTGCAATAGTTTTTACTGCCTTAGTATTTCAAATTAAATAATTAATATGTTTTAATTACCTATAAATGTTACTGGTGAATTCTTGTATTTAAATAAATTGGAGTATTATCATAAAAGTTATAACAATATAAAGATATTCTTTAATTTTCCAAAATTGTCAATTCTTTCTTCTTTAAAAATTCAGTAGTTGTTGTTATGACTCGTAACTCTGCTTTCGTTTTCGTTCCATTTATTTTGAACAACACAGGACAGAGTATTTCTGATGAGCGTATTTACAGATACTGATAGAAACTGATGGGCATAATTACAGATGAAGTATACTTAATTGATCAAATGATCCGTACATCAGAGATGAAATAGCGTAACGCATCAAAATCTTACTTAAAGCAATACACCATTTTCTATTCTAATCAATTACTGGTTGCCACATCCCAAGTTATAATAAGATGAAAATAAACAGGAAATACAAAACTTGGCAACAGTTGTTATGAATAAATAAAAAAAGTTAATATCGATTTCTTTTAAACGATTACATTGAATTTATATTTAGGAAAACTAAATTATGCCTCTAATACAAATTTCTATTATAAATTAAAAAATTTCAGAAATATTTAAAACTATAGATACTTTTCAAATTAAATATTGTTTTCACTTTCCGCAAGTTAAGTACAATGGTTTCTACGTTGTAGTATGTCAGATCCAATGCTTAATTGGGTTTATTTCGCAACTATAAATTAAAGAATTATAATATTTTTTATCATGAATAATAAAAAAATTAAAAATCGTCAAAATTTGCCGATTTTTTAAATATATTATAGAAAATATCACCATATTAGTTCATTATATTTAAAAAAAGCATCACCATATTATAAACTATATACTTGTATTTCGAAAATAGCACCATAAAATTTGTTACAGATTTTGAAAATATCGCCATATTATTTCTATATATTTTGAAATTCCGGGCAGCTATCTCCACGTTCTTTTATTCTCAACCACCTGGGAAAAATTCTTCCACGACTAAGAATTCTTTCACAATAAAAATAGCTTATTTTCAATCACATTTATAAATTTTCGATTTTGATTTTCTGCTTAGAAATTAAAGTAAGCTGGCTCTCTGAAATGCATTAATAATGAATTTGATTTGGATTTATACTTATAAATCTGCCACCACTTTTCCAAATAATAACTATTTTTCTTCCTTATTTAAAATTTCAGATTAAGCATTTAACATATTTTAAGTCTTGCTACGTGCATTTGCATTATGATATTTTAGATAATTAATCATAATTCCTCATTAATTAAAAATTCATCGTAATAATTAAAAGTAGCATGATGAATGTCTTTTTCATCTTGAAAATTTCTCGATTGATTTTAGTTTTATTAGTCCTTTAATAAAATTTACCCAGTTGGAAGAATTAAGAAAAAAATTATGATCCATTAAGTTTTAACATTTCAAATTGATTTCTTATCTCTAATCCATTTTAAAATTTCCATTTTAAAACTTATTTTTGTTAAGAATATTTGTTCATTATTTTAAAATACAGTAACGCTATAAAAGAATATAGAATTTTATTTTATTTCAAAAATAATCTTTTCGCTTCTCTTTTAGACAATTATGTTTGTTGGTTTTTGCCTATAGTGTTGTATTTTTTAACATTTCAATAAAACCGGTCAAACTTTCTATGTATAATTAGATTACTTCCAAGGCCTATATGAATTCTTGTACTTAAATTGATTAATCATACTTACTAATTTATAAAATAATTTATCAAAATCTGGATAATTATCATAATATATAAGATTTATCTTTAGCTTTAAAAATCATCAATTAATTCTATCTTCGTTGATACTTGAACAAACTTGGTCAAATTGTTGCACCTTTTATGTAAAAAATTAATTTTATTTATAAAACATTCATAATTTTTCCCTTCTGAATCTTTGTTGTTAAAGATTCACCGAAATTAAATTTTAAAGAATGCACTTATAAATCAAGAAAAAATTTCATTCTGTTTTCAATTTATAGATCTGCAACCACGCTCCTAAATAAGTTTAAATCCTCTCTTTTTCACTTAGAGTAATTTTCATCTTTTAATTGATCAAATCTTGCTTTTAATTATGTTTAACCCTTTGAGTGCGGAAATTTTTAAAGTAGCATATTTGTCCATATTTTGGACGCAAATATGCGTCCTCCGAGCTCAAAGGGTTAATCTAACCCACAAGGTTATGCATTCATGAATTTTAAATATCACAAATCAACAAAATTATGCAATCTGGTGAGTTTTTCCCACATTGTTCATAATTCAAGAGTTAAATTTTATATTTGAATCTTAATAATTCTAGATAAGTTGTAAGAATTAATGAAAAAAAAATCGTGAACTATTATCTTGAAGCTTTAAAATAGATGAATTCTTATTTCTCGTTTATATTAAAATTTGCGATAGTTAGAACTTAGCTGAAATTTTATTTAATAAATTATTACTTTAAACTAATTTTAATTAAATATTATACCATAAATTAATTTGATTAATTATTGCTATGAACTGTAATTTCAAATTAAGAAATTATTCAATATAATTATTTTCCGAACATTTATAAATGTATGCGCTTTAAAATTAATATTTTTATCTTTATGTGTGTTTTTTTCATTTTAGAAAAGTGGCCTTTATTACATCAGAACTATTATTTTAATACATCAGACCTAAAAATTATTATGTTGTTACGGCAAACAGAAATTAATAAATTCTGGTATTTTAGATAATTAAGTTGTACAGATATTAAAAATCAATATGACTTAACTAGATTTCCCAATATTTTTCAAAATGAATTTAATATTCTTTTTTCATTAATTCAAAATTTAAAAAAATGTGCAAGCAGAAAGACTTTTGAAAAATTGTTGATAACTTACTATTCAAAATTTCATATTTTTTTGCCGATTCTTAATTTTTATCCCGTTGTCCCATCGGTATTCAATTGGATTTCAAAGATTTAAGTATAACTTCTATACTCACTATAAAGAACTAAAAGCTAAACTGAAATTAAATTAAAAGTCTTATTCAATTAAGAAAGCGATTCGAAGTGAAAAATTTAAGAATAGCATGTGATTGAACTGTAATTATTTGTTGCTTCATTTTAAAAAACCTTTTCATGTCGTAAATTTATATTGCAGTTGTAATCAATGAAACAAATCTTTATTTAATTTATACTCCAACTAACAAATGAGCAAAATAAAAGCCGGTTTTCAGAAGAAAATATTTAGAACATTTTAAATGAGGAAATAAATTTAAAATGAAAATTCAAGCTAAAAATTCTATAATCTGAAATAGTAAGATATTTGCAATAAAAAAATCACTTTCTTCATATAAAATTTAATTCTCATATTCCTTGTAATAAATAAATGCATTAAATAGTTTAAACTTCGAATTAATTTCTCATTTACTGGATATATAAGCAACTAGATACTCAATTCATAGAAAGTAGTAGAAATATATTTGTTATGTGAGTAGAATAGAATTTTTCTGCAGAAAACAATTTTTTTTTACACGTACAATTAATCAAACTATTTTCTAACGTGTTTTGTTGATGGTACTGTTTTAGGCTATCATGTTACGTAAAATCAAATATTGTTGCTAAATTGTAAATAAAATCCTGTTCTATCCCTGTAGTATAAATTTTTTAATACTCCACCAGTGTTTTGGAAGCGATTTAAATATTTGTTAGGACTGTAATAAAAACAATATAAAATTAGAACTGAAATTTAAAAATTTTCCATAGCATTTACATTTTTATATTTTCTGAGAAAGTGGTCGGGTTCTTGTAGGCGAAGCTCGGAAGGCCTACTCCTTACTCGGTTATAATAAAAACATAAAAGAGAAAAATTGGAAACAAAATAATAAAAAATTTCCCTTTCAGTTACATTTTTATATTGCCTTAATTATACGAATTTTGTATTAAGCTTTACGAATTTTGTATTCGGCTTATCTAGAAAGACATTGTTATATAAATTATAGCTATAGAATTTTCTTGATATCATTGATATAAACGTTCGCTAGGTTTTCTTTCAAAATGAATGATGATGGAAAATTATTTTCATTATTTACTAAACTTTTACATTTTTTTTCAGTCAGTGTGATTTTCGTTATTTTGTAATAAGAAAATACGACAATTACAACAAGAATACTTTTATATCAATATTGCATTGAATATTTTGTATAATACTACGATTAGAAAAGGTTGAGGAACTTTATATTCTTTTAAACTCAAATTTATTAATCATTTATTTATAGTTTAAGCATTTTTGAATTTTTTTATCATTATTAATATATTTAATTTCATCAATTATTTTATTTAAATTTGACCCACATCCGTTACAATTTCATTCATTATTTTGGATTTGAATTTTCGTTTAAAATATTTCTTACGAACTTTTAAGATTTTTTAAAAAATGCACTTACTTTTTTTCTTATTCCATTCGTTATATAGTAAAGCTTAGTACGTTTTTTTTCCACCTTCAGTGAATAATTTTACTTATTGTTTTTTTCTCCTTCACAATTTCATCCTAAACGGAAATAATTCTGAATACAAATACTTTTTACAGAAAACATTCAAAGCAAACGATTTGTTTTCAGCTAAAAATTTCTTTTGGTCCATCATAATGCAATGAAAAACCAATTATAAATACTGCAGACGATTTTAAAGTTTCATAATAATTCAGGTGTTGCCATATATTTTCATACTTGAGGTAGAATATGTTTTAAGTACGAATGAAAATTATTTTCATATATATATGAATAATTGTTTTAGTTGTTAGAAAATAAAATAAAATTAATCATGGGTAATTAATTTAAAATTTATTTTAGCCTTATATTTAATATTATTATTATTCTCAAACTTCTAATATTTTAATTTGTACTATTATGTTTTTATTGCAATATTATATTCAAAATTCTAATCTAGAAAGTTTAAGAATTATAAACATATTACTAAAAATGATATTTAAATTCTCTTCTTTTGAATTACTGGTGATTTTATGAAAAATCTTTGAAGAATGCTAAAATTTTATTCTAAAAATTAATCAGTGAAGCTTTTATTTTAAAGAAGTCGTTATTTAACTTTTATCAAAGCTAGGGTTTTAAATTTCTTACTTTACAAAGTAAATATTATAGACATATGATTACATTTTATTTATTTATCACATAATTATTTGAGATATTTTTTTTGAAAGATCTGAAATATAAATCTGAAAAATTGCATCAAAAGTCTTAACATTAAGTTAAAAGTTAGATTCTCAAAACTTGCCATGTTTATGTATACAAATAATCTAAGTTCCCTTTTTAATAAATTGTTTTGTATATTCCGTTTTATGTTCTCGTTACAGAAAATCCATTATCTAGACGTTTCAAAACATCTGCTATTCCAGCGGTAGTCTTTAAATAGCTTCTATTTCGTTTTCTTTTTATAATACCAAGGTATTGATAATAATTCTGTGTCGAATTGTCAACGAATATTTTAACTTCGTAAAAAATAGAGAACAAATAATAAAGATTCTAATTAAAACTTGCAAACTAGCTGAAATTAAAAATGTGATATCTTATACATTGATAATAATGCAATGAAATATTACCCAAACCACTATCAACTCAGAGTGATGACACTAGCTAAATAGAATACTTTGTTTTCGCTTTTTCCTATACGTAATTAATATTTAATCATATGTAAAAGAATAATTCCATTTGAGTATGACATCATAGCGGATACATAATCTAAAAACGCTTATAAAATTTCCATAAGAACAATTTTCTATGCTTTTTTAGTATCCAAAATACTATATTTATGACAGAAATAAAGGTTTCCTTGAAAATCTAAAAAACCGGAAATTAATATCAAATAAACAAATTGCTACAAACGGTATTTTTTCGAAATAAAGAAAAAAGAAAAGGAAAGGAAGAAAGAAAGGGAAGAACACGCTAGAAAGATAACTTCTCATTCAAATTATTTATTCTTATAGCTTTAAATGTTCTTGTCTTGGCTATACATTCTTAAAGCTGTATCTTATAGCATTAAGCTATTATTGGCTAATATTAGTAGTATATAGTATTAACTTATTATTGTCTGTATTGGTTAATATTAGGAGTACATATTATTAAGCTATATCTTATCTATTAAATGTTCTTATCTTGACTATGTGTTATTAACTTGTTGATATTAGAAACATAGATCATAGAATTACCAATAAAAGGAGTCGTAGGATGATACACTTTAACGGGCTGCTTAAAAAAGAAAAAAATATATATTACCAGTAGTTCTCATTAGATGTAAATGCATAACAACATTTAAAGTTTTATTCCTTTGTATTGTGATTTTTCTATCCATAATTCTCACGAGTATGTAAATGAAAAATATAATTACTATAATAAACTGCAATATAAAATAATAAAAATTGCACTTTCAATAAACGATAGTACAATAAAACATAAAAATGAGAAGTTTATTACCTTATAACTAATTTTTATTCATGCTTAGATGTATTATCTCACGGATAAATCAATAATTTATATATTTAAAATAAACTGTCTCAGTTACTAGGCGCCTGAACAGAAATTGGGATCTTTCATCCAGCAGAGGTACAAACCAAAAGAGTAAAGTTCCTTTTAACTTTGATCTGCGTTGCAGACGACGGTGGTCGATTATATGTGCTAATGATTATTTAAAGAAATGTGCCTATAAAAAATTGCAGTTCATGAAAGTAATGTCATTATAAATTGGTCCACCTAGTTTCAGAGTTTGCTATTCTTGTTTTGCTCAGCAGGTTAAGAAATATTTACTGTTTCATCTGCGTTATAAAGAGCAGATTGTTTATAAAGGTCAATTATAGCTCTACATTGTTAATGTTTCCTCACTAGCAACCGCTAAAAGCAGTATTGCTCGTTTTATTCATTTGATGAGAAAACGTTACCGTACATAAACACATTTTTTATGATACTTAAATTCATATGTCGATATACTTAGACAAACTTTCGCATAGCTTTCTATTAACCACAAAGAAACACACACATGCTGTACTCTGAAATCTAAGAATAAAAAATTCCAATACAGAAATACTAATTTTTCGTCTGAAACATTACTTAGATATTTATGTAGGATATTCCACAAAGCTATTTTGTTTAACCATCATCTGCCTTCATTTTGTTTTATCAACATCCAATGGTAGACATAATTCAAAGCGAAAATTATAAAATGTTAGATCATTTCCCAGAGGAGGATATTTTTAATTAGTGCAACATTCCAGAACAACGCCATCTATCGAGCTTTTGAAAAACTGTCCCAATTAATATTCAAGCAGAGGCTACTTAACAATGGTTCGGTACGGACGTACCCAAGCAACAGCGTTTCCCGCTCGCAAAGCTAAGTGGTAATATGTTTTCAAACACATAATGTCACTTCTAACATCCTCCTAGAGGAAATAATCTAACTTTCTGTTTAATATCTCCATGTTTTAGTCCATTTAATATTGATATTTCCTTGTAAATACTCTCCCCTATTAATTTCCCCCTTTAACTCTCAATAAATTCTTTTATTTTTTTAAAAAGAAGTCTCTTCATCCTTCGTTTGCATTATTTTAATCTTGGTTTAGAAACTAACCCGTAAATATTTAAAAAAAAACTAGACATCACGACTCTAAAACCGTGCTATCTGAAGAGTCTAACGCTTTTAGAAGATTTGGTTAAACTCCCACATTTATTATTTATTTTATTTTATTTTATTATAATAATTTGGGAAATAAAACTAATAACAATAAAAGCGTTTATTTTTTTAAATTAAAAAGTGTAAAAAAATCTTTCGAGCATTAAAATGTTATGAAGGTATTGAGGAAAACAATGGAATTTTGATTAAGAAATTTCTTACAATATAGAATATAATTAAAATTAAGAGAGGATTTAAATAAAAATTTTAAAATCTTTTCTTTCGGAGTATCTGTTGCACGAAAAATGATTACCAGACTTTCATAAGTCCATTTATTTATTCTTCTGAATGTTATGCACGAATTTAAATATTGATTGTCACATTAAGTGTATGGCACGGGGCACGAAGGATTTCGCGAAAAAAAAGTAGTTCTGTTGGAATTCCTGACCTCACCATAACGTGATGTAACACTTTCGCGCAAGCGTAGTGGTGACGTCAGGGAAAAATCCCATGATCCCATAGTAACAGATGTGAGTTTCAGTTTCGGTTCTAGAGTGTTTTTGTGTAGCTGTAGTAGGAATCGGGTTGTGAACGCACCCAGAGATGGTTGGTTGTAGGCGATGGGAATGATTCCTACAACTAAAAGGATATATGTATATATTTGTAAATAATTATCTGTGCCTGTGTCCTCGTCAAGCAAATAAAAAATAGATGAAAATGAAAACCCTGGACTAATGCTTTCGATGTTGTGTTCTGATTCACGTTGGAATACCTCGATTCTATCTCATCTAGAAGTTCCCGGAACGACAAGGTAAGAGTACCTTTTCTCTTACACTTCGATAGGTGAATTTGGGGCTTAGAAATCCCAAAATCTGGCATCCCTGCCGAGATTTACATATATTGAATTTATGTAAATAGATATTGAATTCGAGGTATTTAGAATTAGAATTTGTGAAATTATTAGAAATGGATGTTGAAAGCATTAAAAAATTAAGAACTCCTACAAGGAGTAATTTTACGAGATCATTGAATAGAGCTTGTGAAATTGTGGAAAACAAAGTAGAGGACACAGATATATTGGCGGCACAGATAGTCCTTTTAGAAAAAAAGTATCAAGAATTAAATGATTTAGAGGCAAAGATTTTAACTATTTTGCAAAGCGATGCCACGTGCACGCAAGAAAATTTTGATTTAGAATATGAAACAATTACTGCTTATAAAGATAGATTTATAGAAACGAAAACAAAATTACAGAGGAGATTAAACGCGTTAGAAAAACCTTTTAACGATGTTTCTCTATTGAAAGAATCAGTCGATAGCACTAATCGTAAATTTAGACTTCCGGAACTGGAATTAAAACAATTTAATGGAAACATTAAAGAATGGCTTCAATGGTGGGGGCAGTTTAAAAAGATACACGAAGATACAGATATAGTAGATGACGATAAATTCCAGTATTTGCTGCAATCAACACTTAAGGGCTCGCCAGCAAGGCAATTGGTAGAATCTTTCCCTCCAACAGGGAAGAATTATGAGGAAGCTGTCAAGTGTTTGAAGCAGCGCTTCGGAAGAGATGATCTGCTGATTGAAGTTTATATTAGGGAGCTTCTTTCAGTGGTAATAAATAACGCGAATCCTCAAGGTCAAAAGTATTCACTAGTAAAATTATACGATACTTTAGAAGGACAGCTGAAAGCATTAAAATCTTTAGGGGTTGCAGATGATAACTTTTCAGCTATATTGCTATATCCTCTTGTAGAGTCTTGTTTACCCAGCGATTTATTGAGGGTTTATGAACGTAATCAAACTGAATTAAATATAGCAGAAAGTTCAGGGAGTGATAGGTTAACTCAATTCTTAAACTTTCTTAAAAAGGAAATCGAATCGGAACAAAAACTAATAATTGCGCGTTCTTCTTTCGGTTTAGAAAAGCATAAAAAACCAACGAATCATCATTTTCGAGAAAAGGCAAAGCCGTCTGGTTTTGATTTATTTAATAACTCCAGACATAATTCGTATCCGGTTGATTCAAAAAGTAAGGAATGCGCTTTTTGTGATAAATCGCATTTGACTCAAGATTGTAGATTTGCGAAAGGTTTGACTTACGAAAAGAAGAAGGAAATTCTTTTAAACCGTGGAATTTGTTTCAGATGTTTAAATTCTAAATTCAAACACATAGCGCGTTTCTGCAAGCAAACAATTTGTAGTTTTAAATGTAATGGAAAACATTTACCTATCATGTGTAATGCTAATTATGTATGTTCGAGCACTAAAAATAAAGAAAAAAATTCGGAAGAGAACACTTTACTTTAGATAGTACTTTAACTAACAAAACATCCTTAAGTTAAGTTTGTTTACAAACATTAGTAGTAAAAATTCGTGGGATTGGTGAAACGAAATTAATTCGGTGTCTCTACGATACAGGGTCTCAAAGATCCTGCATTTCAAAATACGTTGCAGAACAAATGGATTATGAAGTTATTAGTGAAGAATCAATTTTGCATTCTTTATTTAGCGGAATTGAAAAGGCGGAAAGTCATAAAATATACCGGGTACGTTTAAGTAATGTAGACAATAGTTATCATTGTAATTTTGATGTGTTGGATCAGGAAAAAATTTGTTCCGATATTTCCAGAGTAAAATTATCACCCTATGTTAAAGAACTTAAATCTAAAAGAATACTTTTAACTGATGTAATGCATTCCTATGATGACCAATTGTTGTATCAGTCATCCCCATTAGAAATTCATCTGTTAATTGGGGCTGACGTCGCTGGTAAATTGCTCACAGGAGAGGTAAAGCAACTTAGTTCTGGAGTAGTCTGTGTAGGAACTAAATTAGGCTGGACACTGATGGGAAAGACAAATGAGTTAGAAAAGAATGACAGTACGTCTACTGTTTTATCCTGTCACGTTAATGATGCAACCATCTCAGATTTATGGCGATTAGATACACTTGGAATTTGTGATCCAAGTGAAAAGAAAACTAGGGAAGAATTGGAGCAAAAGAACATTTTTTTCGAACTGTTACTAGAAATGAAGAGGGAAGGTATGAAGTACGATTACCTTGGGTAGAAGGGCATCCCCCTTTAACAAATTGCAAAAGTATTTCTGAAAAAAGACTTGCAAATTCTGTTAAATCCCTGAAAAAATTAAGAAAAATAGAGGATTACGAAAACATTTTTAAGGATTGGTTGGATCAGGGTATTATTGAGGAGGTAGTTATTTCCGACCCTGGACACTATTTACCTCATCGCCCTGTTTTCAAAGAAAACTCCACAACGAAGATCAGACCCGTCTTTGATGGATCTACTAGAGACAAAAATTCACCATCAATAAATGATTGTTTAGAAAAGGGACCCAATTTGGTTGAACTTATTCTCTCCGTTTTAAACAGGTTTAGAATAGGAAAATATGGAGTTACAGCCGATATTGAAAAGGCTTTTTTACAGATAGAACTACATGAAGATGACAGGCCTTATTTGAAGTTTTTGTGGTGGCAAGGTGGTCAGAAAGAAAATTTACGAATTTTTCAACACCGAAGAGTAGTTTTCGGAATTACCTCCAGCCCTTTCTTATTGGGAGCAACTCTTGATTATCATCTGAATCATGCTCCCCCGGATTACAATAAAACGGCTCAAAAACTTTTGAAGGCTTTTTATGTAGACAACTGCGTCCATAGTGTTGAAAATCAAGCTGAGTTAATGAAATTCATTCACGAATCGATAGAAATTCTTAAACCTGCAAAGTTCAACTTACGAGAGTGGGAGCATACCCCCTTTGAAGAAGATGCACCAGAAGAAGCAGAAGCAAAAATCTTCCCAGTTTTAGGCTTAAAATGGGAAATCAATACTGACTCACTATCTGTAGATTTGAGAGATTTAGATCCCGTTACAGAAGATCAACCTATTACTAAACGGATCATTTTATCAACTGTTCATAAAATTTTTGATCCCATTGGATTTACCTGCCCAGCAACGTTGATACCAAAATTGCTGCCACAAGAATGCTGGAAGCTCAAATTATCGTGGGATTCCCATTTACCTTCTTGGATAGCAACAAAATTTACAAGGTGGAAAGATCAACTTAAAATTTTAAATGAGATTTCTATTCCTAGATGTCTAAACAAAAATGAAAGAGACAGCAATATAACATTACACGTCTTCTGTGATGCTTCCGAGAAGGCATATGCTACATGTATATTTTTGAGGAGTGAAGGTATCAATTCGACCAATTGCCAATTGATACAAAGTAGAGCAAGGGTCGCTCCTCTCAAAACTCTTTCAGTGTCTAGATTAGAGCTTTTAGCATGCAATATAGGTGCTAGACTGTGTCATTCAGTGAAAGAGAGTTTAGGAATGGAAAATGTTGCTACACGATATTGGTCTGATTCCAGTAATGCTCTTTATTGGATTAAAAAGAACGTAAACTGGTCCACTTTCGTTTTCAATCGCGTAAAAGACTTTCGTCTTTTGAGTGATTCAGATGATTGGTATCATATACCAGGACAGTTGAATCCAGCCAATCTACCTTCTCGAGGTTGCAATTTCGAAAATCTGGCCAAATCTAATTGGTGGTTAGGACCTTCGTGGTTAAAAACTCCTCCTGAATATTGGCCTAAATCCAATATTTTCCCAGACGAAGAAATAATAAACACAGAAAAAAAGAAAACAGTTGTTAGTGTAACCAATATGGAAAAAGAAGTTAAAATTTATGATATTTACTCCTCTTATCCTAAACTTCTTATTGTTATATCCTGGATTTATAGATTTGTGGATAACTGCAGAGTGAAACGGGATTTAAGAAAATTTGGAGACATAACTGTGGAAGAAAGAAATAGATCCGAAATCTCCTTAATCAAAACAGTTCAACGAGAATCTTTCACAGGGCCACAAGATAAGCGACTTCAAAAACTCCAAATATTTACTGATGAGAATGAACTTTTCCGAATTAAGACAAGGCTGTCATTGAAGGACGATTTAAAAAACTTTAAATTTCCTATCGTGTTACCAAGTGAACATCCGATAGTTGAAAAACTTGTACGCTGGAAACACTGCTGCCTAGGTCATGCAGGTGTTCAAATAGTGATGACCAACCTCAGAGAAGAATTTTGGATATTGAAATACCGTAAAACTGTCCGAAAAGTTGTGAAGAATTGTGTAACTTGCAAAAGATACGATGCCCGAGCAATAGAAACTCCAACAGCTCCATTGCCAATAGATCGTCTTACAGCGGCTTCTGTGTCTGAAATTATAGGAGTCGATTTTGCTGGACCTCTGTATTTAAAGGAAAATCAAAAGTCCTGGATTGTCATCTATACTTGTGCAGTATTTAGAGCTGTACATCTAGAGCTGACCACTTCACTATCAACTGAAAGTTTTCTGCAGTCATTCCGCAGATACGTGGCTCGTCGAGGTAGACCAAATGTCGTCTATTCGGACAATGGAACAAACTTAGTTGGAGCGAATAATCTCATCAAAAAGATTAACTGGGCGACAGTAGCCAAATACAGTTCCGTGAATAAAATTGACTGGAAATTTATTCCCCCGTCTGCACCCTGGTGGGGTGGCTTTTGGGAACGTTTAATTGGCATTGTTAAAAGAATTCTTCGTAAAGTTCTAGGACAAACATCTCTAAATTATGAGGAATTATGTACAGTCTTATGCGACTGTGAAAGTGTCATCAACGGACGGCCTCTAACTTATGTAAGTGATGACTCAAGTGACCTAGAACCTCTTACTCCCAATATGTTCCTGCAAGAAGCTAGAGAGATTGGAATACCTGATCTAGATCTCCTAGATAGTCAATCTCTAAATAAAAGATTTGCTTATCGCCAAAGGTTACGACAAGATCTAAGAAAACGCTTTTGCTCTGAGTATTTGGGACAGCTCAGGCAATTTAAAAGAAAAATAAGAAAATTCCCGTCTGTCAAAATTGGAGACATCGTTCTGATATCCAGTGACAATATGAAAAGAATGGACTGGCCTTTAGGTAAAGTCATCGAAGTCTTTACATCTTCAGATGGAAACATCAGACTTGTGAAACTGAAAACCAAAAGTGGAGAAATCCTACGTCCAACATTGAGACTGTATCCTTTGGAAGTTTGCGAACAGCACAAGGAACTTTTCCAAAAGTGTGAACCACCGGTAAAATTTACCTGCGATGATACCAGTGCTGCTGAAAGAAATTCTCTGAACAAACCTGAACTTGATGAACCAATCTTCAGGTATGGCCGGAGATTAAAAAAGGTAAAGAGACTCTTAATGTGAGAACTGAACTTTTTCTTTCTTACAAGAACTTTTATATTTTGAACTTTTAGTATCTACTTCATATCTTAAGAACTTTAATTGAGAATTGAACAACAAGATATACTTTTTCACCTATGATATACTTTGATATAAATGGTAATTTGATATATTTCGATGAATAATAATTTGATATTTTGATGTATGAAATATTTATGTAATTTTGATAGTTAGAATATTTTCTTGATTTATATTTGATAGTATAAGCATTTTCTTAATTCAATTGTTTTGATGTTTGTCAATTTTTTAAATATTGATTTGATTATTATGTTTGAGTTTTCTGTAATTAAAACTCAAAGGTGGGAGGATGTTGGAATTCCTGACCTCACCATAAAGTGATGTAACACTTTCGCGCAAGCGTAGTGGTGACGTCAGGGAAAAATCCCAAGATCCCACAGTAACAGATGTGAGTTTCAGTTTCGGTTCTAGAGTGGTTTTGTGTAGCTGTAGTAGGATTCGGGTTGTGAACGCACCCAGAGATGGTTGGTTGTAGGCGATGTGAATGATTCCTACAACTAAAGGATATATGTATATATTTGTAAATAATTATCTGTGCCTGTGTCCTCGTCAAGCAAATAAAAAATAGATGAAAATGAAAACCCGGGACTAAGGCTTTCGATGTTGTGTTCTAATTCACGTTGGAATACCTCGATTCTATCTCATCTAGAAGTTCCCGGAACGACAAGGTAAGAGTACCTTTTCTCTTACACTTCGATAGGTGAATTTGGGGCTTAGAAATCCCAAAAAGTTCTAAAAGCCACCGCTAGGGGAATAAGGGGCACTGTGTAATAGAAAATAGAGTGTTAACAAATGCAAATCAATACGGAAATAAAATTACCTTTTATTTTGCACATTTGCTGATTTAGTTCAAGTGCAATATGGCAACACTTTTGAAAAAGCGAAAAATTTACATCAACTCCGATTAAGTCTCTTTATCTGCAATTTAACTTACTGGGTAACAGAGAACGCTGAGCGTTTCCCCGTCGTGTTTAATCTTCCTACAAAATGTGGCGTCATTCTCGCAAACAGATCACGCTACAGAACACTGTGAGCACTGTCAGTTTAATTATGGCCACCCTGTATGTCTTTTATTCACGTTTTCAAATCACATGAATATTTTATATACAAAGTAGCAGTTTTTGGAACTAATTACGGCTCATTTGTATACAGAATAATTAAGAACTTAATCGTACTAGATGGACCTCAATTTTGTATTTAGAAACATAAACCTTTTTTTAGGTTTGACATCCTAATTAAATTTGGTATTTGGAAATTAACTATAGATTTGTACCAAATTTTGGTCGGTAACTGGTATCCTAATGGACAAATATTTTACAAAACCGGAAAAGGGAACTACGTGTTATTTTATAATATGTTTCTCTAACAAAAGAATGAAGGGATATAATAAATTGAAAAGAATAAAATATTGATATGATATGTCGAGACCAAATTCTCAGGTAATGAAGATAACATTACAACCAGCCATTGAAAGAAAGGCCCGAAAATTTTTTTCCACTTTCAAAAGGACTTTTTCCAAAAATTAATCCGCTTTAGATAGGAGTGTATCGTATCGAAAATAGGCAGAAAAAAATTGAAATATACTGTCGCACATTTCATGTTATCGTGTGAGAACATTTTTTTTATTTTTAAGGCATTGTTTGTCTTAATTAAGTCATTAACCAATTTATGCTGGTTTGAAACAATCACGTGACTATCCAAATATGTATGCGTCGATATATCAAGGGGCGGGTACAAGTATGGCCATAGTACATAGCGGACATTTGTGGCTCAAAAGCAATAAAACACCAATTAGTTGCCTACCAATTTTGAAGCTTCAAAGATGTAAAACCAAAACACCATATTCTTACATGATAATTATAAAAATATTTGCCAAACAGGCTTCGAAAAGTTAATCATTCGCATACCGAATTATTTTAAACTATGGAAATGCTCAGCAGTCAAAAAGATGTTTACTCTTTCTGACGGAATTTAATGTACTATAAAACTAGGATTATTGTATTCTTCTTCCATGAATTTTGAAAAAGAAATAGAGGATCCATTTTAGTGCTTTACATTCTCTGAATAATCTGTATCGGAATGGATAAAGAAATAATAAAAGTAAATTATTGATATAATAGTAAATGTTAGAAGAAAATTTGTCATTTTGTTTCCTCTTTTCCAATTCCTATTATTAGTTCACACACTCCTTATATATATATATATATATTTATATCTTGTTCATATTTATAACTTTTTTCAAATTTTCAATCGTTAATAAATTACTTTTCATTCATCCACTCTCAAGTTCAAGTAAATTAAATTTGTAGTGGATGACACTCGATGTTAATACAGTTTTTAAAAATATTAATTCATTAATTTAATTTAATGAATTTTTAATACTTTAAATAGAGTTTTAGCAGTTTGCAATGAAAAATGAAACCAAGAGACACTGGGCTAGGAAATAATAAACATATTAATTGTCTGATTCATGGTTGTACTTCTAAGTGCATAGTGAAACAAGATGCACGAATTCAAATATCTTTTGAGGTATTTTTAATAACTTTTTTCAGATCTATTTTTTGCATATAATTAAATATATTATTTTTAGATTCCCATAAAATCCTATTAAAATTTGATAAATATGTAAACAGTGATATCAAACAAAACGTAGAATTTATGTCATATATCCTGAATTTTACGCCAAATGGAATATTTTTGGAAATAGTAAAATGTGTAAAGTAAAAAGTATGTCAGTTATGTGTCATTCATGACTTAAAAGACTGAGTTTTTAAATTTTATACTGTACACTATATTTTAAAAAAATAAAGGGACATATTTTTTTTTCAGATATTCTGATGGCTGCAAAGTATTTTTCTTATTTGTAGAACGAAATAAGTTATTTGGAAAGGAAAATGGAATGTTTGTACGATGAAGTTCTAAAAAAAAGCGAAATTTCAGTTAACAGAAAAGGTGAGACTGAGGCTCAGTCCATTCAAGCTTTACCGAAATTTTGGCAAAAGTAAGACAAAATTAATTTTAAAATCCTCAGCTGCAAAGAAAAATCACTAAGTTTTAAGTGAAGCTGCATCATATAAAGTGGTGAGAAAATGTAAAGCATGTAACACAATTCAAAAATATATTTGCAGGATTGAAGTCGAATAAGATGAATTTTATCTGATTTATTCTTTAAGTGTATATATCAAATTAAAAAATCTGATTTAAATATATTTTTTATTTCTTTACATCTCTATATAAATATTTTGTATTTATTTATTTTCTAATTCTTTATATGTAATGCCGGGTTAAATTATATTTGCAGGACAGGTTCGAAAAGGATGCGGAGAATACGAATGCACCAGATCCAGTTTTCCGAAAGCCTCCCTGCATTAACTGAGTTTGAAAAAGAAAAATGTGTTTTTTTCCCTATAAGACGTTTTTTATAAACGTTTTTTTAATATGTACTCATTTGCATATTTATTCAATGAGTTTGTACATCAATTAGTTTTCTATAAAACTAAAATCGTGTATTCTTATCTTATTCTTGGAATTCGCATTACATATTGTATTAATTTAGGTTATCAAGAAATTATGCTTTATTATTTATTTTTAATATTTTTGGGCGATTAAAAGTTAAATTCATAAAAAATGATTTAATTATTTAACATTATTATACAAGAATTTATTTCTTATCCCCATAAAGTATTCTTAAGGTTTTACAACGATGTTTAAATGCAAAAAAGTGATTAATTTATTCATTTTGGAACTAATTTTTCTAATCTGAAAATTATAAAATTAAAATAGTTGAAGCATTTCGAAAATTAAAATTACTGACTGTAATCTATATATAATAGCAGTTGGAAAAAGATAACATGTATGGGAATTTTGATTCTAAAGTATTGTTCAATTAAATTATGAGATTATGTTCTCTATATAGTAAGATTTGACAAAGATACCTATTAAAAATTAATTTCATTCATTATTTTTATCATGTCAGAACATGATGTAGTTTTTGGGATGAGGTTTTTTGCGTCAACAAAAAATCTGTAGGCGAAAAATAATTTTTTTTATCTGCATGAACATCTTTAAAAAAAAGTAGCTTTTAATAACGTGTTGTCATTGCATTTACAAAAGCTTCTATTTAAAATTTCGATAAATTTTAATTTTTTACACTTGGAACATTTAAGTTTATTTTTCAAGGATTATTTTTTTACAATTCATTGTTTTAAGTTTATTTCTTTGTTTATAACAGCATAATCATACTTGTTATCATATCAGAACATGATATTGATTTGGGAATGATGTTTGAGGCTCAACAAAAATCCGTAGGCGAAAAATAAAAATTTTATTATCTACACGAGCATCTCAAAAAATAAGCTTTTAATAACGCGTTACCATCACATTTACAAAAGATCTGATTTAAAAAAAATAAGTTAATGACTACAGCAAATAAAAACTAGAAAAATGCCATTTTGAGCCTGGGATTATATGAAATGAGCTAAATAGGAAATGTAATATTTTTTTAACAATAAATGCGAGACAAAGTTTTTTTGGATCGTTGGCAATACTAAAGTGACTCATTCAATGAAACCATTAAAATGAATAAAAATATAATTAAAGTCGCGCGAGCACGTGGTGCCTGGCCGTTCAAGAAATGATGTTCTGACACGATACATTGAAATATGCGTAGCAGATTTTATTTTAATCTTAATTTGGATTTAACATCATCAACTAATTACCTTAATTTATAATATAGAAATATCTAATACATAAGATTCTTAATCGGATTGTGTTCACAAAGTTAGCATGTCAATGCTTAGAATTGTCGCATATAATTAACTTAAGTGATCTGCTCTATCTTCAGTGGTAGTCGTCAATATATTTTATCAAACTACCAAAAGGTATTATCTCATCACTTTTTTACCTTTTATGAGGTTTCATTAGTATTAAAAACTGTAGAATAATAGTTAAAGAAATTCTATTATACAAATTTCGAATATATTCTTGGAAATTTTGTTATATGAGTTCATATGATATTTTAAATAACTGCGAGCAGCTTTAAATTTCTTACTTAAGAGAAATATTGAAAAATTCTATGGAAACATGAGAAGTAACATTAAGTTACTGCAAACCAAAATGTTATAAATTAGTCAATTATAAATTTCAAAAATGTAAATTTCGGGGCAGTGTTAATATGACTATGAATTCATTATATGATAATTGTTATGTTTTGAAAATTTTTATTTTGTTTATTTTATGAAATTTTTTATTTTACTTCTTTATGTTTAGATATATGTTCTATCAAAATTTTGGAAAAAAGACTGCCTTCACTTCAGTGCGAACGAAGAAACACATAACGTATATGTACCTACAAAATTATAGTGAGTCCTTTTGCTAATGCCTTAATTTTAAATAATTTTATTTATATTCTGTTGTTTGTTTAACTTTACTTAAGTTTTGAGATTGAAAATTTCATTGATAAACATGCAATATATAATCATAGAATTTTAACCCTACACACATTTTTTTTGTCTTTTTTTAGATAATGTGAAATGATTTAATAATAAATTGACAAAACAAATTGCATACTAAAAGTTTTATCTCGAAATTTTTATTAAATATAATTAACTAACAAAATGAATTTTATAAATTAAACTTTACTATTTTTATGTTTATTTAAGCGGGCGTCCTGGTACAGGGGTAGCGCGTTTCCCCCGTGATCTGGGCACCCCGGGTTCGAGTCCCGTTTCGGGTATGGTTGTTCTTTTTTCTATCTGTCAGGTGAGTAAATGTGCCCCCCCCTTGTAATAAGGGGCTGTGCTAGCGAATGTGATGACTGAGTAGCAAAATTCGTACTCTTGATCCTAGTTGGCGCTACTACAAAACAAGAGACGCTGACTAGGCTTAAATCGCTGGCTACCTCAGCGAGCTTGTACATGGCAAGTGTCATAAGAAGCAACAACATATTTATTCATGTAACTGTTTTTTTTTATTTAATTTCTTGTCGGCTAGCCTGAAAGCAAAAATATATTCTTCTCTATTAGGCTGATTGTAGATATGTAATCTCGAAAGACACAAATATGGTCAATGTCGACATTTTCCTCTTTACATCAGAATTCATGCTGCTGCCGTTTGATATGCATTTGATGATAATGTCTGCATTCATCAGGCATTCGATAGATTCGATATTTCTGATCTTTCACAATAACAGATATGCTTTTCCCCTACAAGATGGATCATAAGTGACAACGAGTCCAAAACTTATATAAGTGTTATAACATAGGCTTTACCACCGTAACATTGACGAGCTAAGACACAAATAATGAAATGATTGATATAATAATCATTTTTATAATGATAATGATTTTTATAAAATAATGACATGCCTTAAAATAATTGCTTTTTTTTAAAGTTTCAATGTCGATAATATTTTACTGAATATTATTCATGAGAGCAATGGAACTGTATAGAATGTGAAGTTTATAATTTTTTTCATCAATATAATTTTTGACTTAAGTTATTTTTATTTGCGTTTATTTAAATCCATTTATACGACTCACTTTGAAATTAAAATTTAAAATTGAGCTATCTGATGGATCATATTTCTGCTGAATAATTCTTTGAGAAATTCATAAATTAACATATATATATATATTCTATAGTGTAAACAAGATATCAGTGCTCAACAATTTGATTTTTTTTTGCTGTCGTAATTTATAAAAAAAAGCATGTTTAGTTTCTGTAAAAAGGGTGCTTTTTGCATTAGTTGAATTTAATCATTTCTGTTTAAAATTAAACTTCTCATTTTGCGGCAGATAAAAGTCATATTAAACTATAATACTATTGTAATATATTTTATATAATATACTATTGTAATATTTTTTTAATGTATAGTAATCATGGATTTTATTCTACAGAGTTTCCATTTTTTATTAATTGGATCTACAGAGTGGAGTTTAGAATTTGGATTTGCTTCTGAAGATTATACGTGTATATGAAGATTAAGATGACTCTTGATTCAAGATACCTGAAGATGATCATTTGTTTACAGTAACAGATTTTATAATTCTTCATATTTCTGATTGGAATATAAATTTATACCTTATCGAGGAGAAGTTAGAACTTCATTGTTATGTTATTCCGATTGCTATTATGCTTTGCCTAAAAATGTTACGTTTTATTACGTTATGTGAAGTTAAAAACTCTAATACGGAATTGTCTTTTTCAGCTGCTGATATGCCCAAGCAATGCAAAGGGTGAAAACATTTTCATGTCTTTTACTAATAAGAAATCAACTATATAATCCAGTCTCAAAATTTTCATCAAAACCTTCCTTACATATCAGTGTCTGTGAGTAAAATTTGAATATCTAAAGTACATCGTATCTAGTTTACAATTATCACATATGAAACTGTGGTGAAAGCTTTAAAAGCAATTACTTATTACGACCGAAGCGGATTGCTCTAAGCCCGAATTTGCAAGTTCTGGTTTGTTGCCGAGTAACATAACCACAATACAAAAGTTATTAACTTGCGTACTGTTGATGTTATCTGGCTTATGAAGCTTTCACCACATACTCTCCCACCAGTGAGTCAGTGGTGAGAAGAAAGATGCATTTGCGCCAAGATGGCGAGCGTGTTTGAGTTGGTGGCGATGTTGAACGTTTTAAGCTTTATAACCCAGATAACATCTACAGTTCACAAGTAATTACTTTTGTATTGTGATTATGCTACTCGGATACAAACCAGAACGTTGGCAGTTCAGGCCCAAGGCAATTTCCATCTTCCAAAAAACGATCTGTTGACGATCATGCATATTGTACAAATGACATGCGCAGAAAGTAAAAATATATTTGCTATGAGAAAACAGAGAAAGGTCAAAACGCATATAGCTGAAGGAAATTTTTAAAAATGTTTATAATAATTTAAATGCAAAAACAATTATATGAAATGTTTATAGTTCAAA
Source organism: Argiope argentata (assembly GCA_026289955.1). NCBI lineage: Eukaryota > Metazoa > Arthropoda > Arachnida > Araneae > Araneidae > Argiope > Argiope argentata. Next base: position 749,118 of record JAOUZG010042400.1, read on the forward strand.
AAATTATTTAAATATAAGTAACTTTATTTTTAAATAATTGCTGTGTGAAAATTTGCTGGTTCACATGGGATATCTATACATAGTATAAAACAAGTAATATAAAAAAACTATTTTTTAAATCAATTTCTACTTAGGTTAACAAAAAATTATTTTGGTTACTTTTTATTAAATAATTACAATTGTTGTTGTTCTTCTCATATTCTGCATTACAATAGAAGGAGGGGTACAGTAGATTCTGAGGGTATGGACCCATGAGCACCAGAGCGCAAAAGTCTGACTTCTAGCTCATACACGTAATAAACCGTTTTCACGGGGAGAACTTCATTCATGCATTTCATTCATTCACAGATCGTAATTTAGATCTAGAAAAAAGAGTTATCACTCTGCCGTCCTACCCCTAGGAGTATTACGTCACCCCCTACATTCGATGTGGAGGACTTTGTGAGCATGGACTCATTGAGAGTCTCATGCTGGCGGATTCGAACTCGCAGCCCAAAGGATGTCCTACTAAACAGGCTATCCCGACCTAACAATTGCATTTACTATAAATAATTGGTCAAAAAATTATACTAGTATGGAATGTTCGACGTTAATTGAGGATTCATAGCCAGTTGTGGCAACGCAAAATTCGTGAATTTTCTACACCAGACTGGGTAACGCAATAAAGATTTTTTAAATTAATTTTCTTTATTTTTTATATTTTTAATTCGAAAGTACTATAAAATGAATCCGAAAAACCGATTAATTAACAATGTATAATTTTTAATGCACCAAACATTGAGAAAATAAACAGAATCGTTTGAAATATTCGGCCGAAAGTATGTTAAGTATAACCTAATTAGCGAGGGGGAAAAACAAACTGAATTCGTTAATTATTTGGCTACGGAAAATGAGGATTTTTGGCGAGAAAGTTAGTTTTTAATAGTTAATAAAAAATTCATGAATTAATATTTGTGAAAGCTGTTTTAACATCAAATGCCATCCTCTACATTTGAACTTGACTTGAGTGGATGAATGAAAAGTATTTTATTAACGATTGAAAATTTGAACAAGATATATATATATATATATAGCAAGAGTGTGAACTAATAGTCTAGAAAGCGTCTGTATGTTTGAACCACAAAAATTTAAGAAATAGTTAACGGATATTGGAGATATTTATACCATTTTGTAGAGAATTTATTAGGGAAGGTTTTAATACATTAAAGTCATATCAAAATAAAAAAATGAGTTGTATAGTTGCGATTTTAACTTAGCACTTATCGGCGCATGCGTGAAAACCTCAAACTGCGCATGTGCAAAAAGTAAAAGCTTGTGGTATGCATATGAGATACATTTCTTTGTTTACTTCTGATTTTAAACAGCGATTCAAATCTCATTGTGCCGAAAAGAAGGAAATCCAACCTTGGCCGGAACACATTAAATGACAAAAGATTCATTTGTTGCGCAATAAGGAAAATGAAGAAAGAAATGTTCGGTTAGCTAATATCAGAAAAATAATGTCCATAATCAGGGAAGGAGAGCCTTTTGAAGAACGAAATAACAGTGATTCTTTAGATCGATTAATTTTTATGCTTCGAAATACTTATTTGCAAAGTCTAAAAAAATCCATTGAGAAGTTTCGAATTTTTATAACGTGTCTTCTATTTAGGAATTTTTAGTTCCATTTATATATATTTTAAAGTTCATATCTGTAAAATTTATAAAATATGCTTATTAAAAGTAATAAGCTTTCAAACACTTATCATAAAGAAAATTCAAAATCATTAATAACTTCTAATTACATTAATATTGTACTTACTTTATTATTCGCATCTATCTATCTATCTATATACATACATACATACATACATACATATATTTCAAAAAATGGAAATATAAGGAAATTACTCAAACATATTTATTATAACTGGTCAAATACATATTATGCTTAATTTTTATCATTAAAAAAAACTCCTTGGGAAAGTGTTATTGGATTTATTATTAATTTATATAAAATAGAGAGTTTTGCGTTCAGAAGTAGAAGGTTAGAATCAATTTGTTTTCAGTTGTTGTTTTAAAGTTTCTTATTCTGAAAATCGATCTTCCCAAATTATTTAGCCTTTTGATATTGATAAATAGGCGAGGAATAGTTTAAATAAAAGAAATAGTCCTATTTTAAGAAAATGATTATAAAATTATATAAATGTCTGTCATTAGAGATGTATTTTTTAAATATGATTAAAATTATAGAATTAGCATGATATAATAATTTTACAGTTTTAATAAAACTCTGCTTTATATTATTGTTAGGAGAAGATAGCAAAGCAAATGTTTGGGAACTGTTGAAACAATTGAACAAGGAAAATTAATTTACTTTTTGCAACCCATCATGACAACCGAATAAATTAATTAATATAACTTAAATTTCCCCTTTTTAAAACAGTATTATGAGCTTTCCCTTAAGGATTTTCATATACTTTTCTGATACAAAGGCTAACTTTTTTTATTGTCAAGATATTAAAAGATAGCAATTCTATGACAACGTGTCCTCTTTTCAACGGAAGAAAGGGTGCAGTAGCTTCTGAGGGCATGGACCTCTAAGCACCCGAGGACAGAAGTCTGACTTCTATCTCATATGAATGTGACACACTTAACACATTCGTTTGCACAGCCCCTTTTCACAGGGGAACACATTCACTCACTTCACAGATAGAACACAGAAGAACAGCCATGCCCTGGTCGAGCCTCGAACCCGGGACGCCCAGAAAGGCATGCTACCTCTGTGCTAGGACACCCTGTGGCATTTTTATGAAATAAGATATTACCACCTGTTAATCAACGCAGATGAAATTAATTTTCGATAGGGAAAGTGAAAATATGGCATTTAAATATGAGAAGCGTTCCATCATGAATGTTAATTGGGATTAAATATAGTTAAATGCATACATCCCAATTATCAATAATTTTTCGCCGTCCATTATATTTTACATTCTTCTAATAAGCTATTGGAATTTACTTCCTGGAATATATTTAATGGGCAGTTTATTCTATTACCTAATACAAATGTTGTTGTTGTCACTTATTTCACTTGCCTATGGACAAGCCCCCCGCTGATACAGCGGCAGGTTTGAGCCGAAAGAAACGTATCTTGTTTTTGAAGTAGCGCCAACTAGGGCCACGGGTACGACTTAGCTACACTCTCATCACATCTGCTCGCACAGCCCCTTCTTACAGGGGGCACAGTCACACATTTCACAGTTAGCACACAGAAGAACAACCATTCCCAAACCGGGACTCGAACCCGGGACTCCCAGAACACGAGGAAGACGCGCCACCTCTGCGCCAGAAAGTCAGCCCCAGTGCTAATAATATATTTAATAGAAATTGCGAAGATAATCTATCTAAACATAGGTGATAGTATTAACGTATAAGTTACTTTTGCGGTGTATATTAAATCTGATACTATAACTAAATCGGATTATTCTAACTTGGAATAAATTACAATTTTTTTATTTTAGATTTACAATTACTGGATGACTTGGTATATGATCTAATATGAGTTTTATGCATCTTGATAATTTATGCTGATCTTCGCCAAAGTTGTTATGGAAAGTGAGTAACATTTCTTTTTTTTAAAAAAATTCCTATAAAGTATTGGATAATTGAACTTAATATTTTATTATGATAGAATTTTTCTAAAATTATTATTGTTCAAACAAAGTATTTTTTAACTCTTCTGTTGTTTTAGATATCTGAGCTGATCTTTCTTATATTTTTTTGTCTTAAATTTACAGAACTTTCTTTGATATTGAAACCTATTTTTAGACTGATTTGTTGTGTATTTTGATGTTTCTATAATTTAAAAATTTTGCTTTATGTTAACATTTGGGATTTTTGTTGCATAAAATTTAGGTGAATGCTTATCGCAATTAATAATGAATAAAACATATAATTATTTTTAATAATACATGAATATCTAATGAATTAGCTATTTCTTTACATTATAATCAAATTTCAATTATCAAAAAATTCGATTCGATAATTTGATGAATCCTCACATTTCAAATTCCCTCTGAGTCCGAAAAACACATTCTAGTCATTAAGTTTGTCTGAGAACACTATAATTCAAAAACGTTTTAATCAAGATTACTGAAATGCAGTATATGAAATTATGCTGAAATTGTTAATATATATTAAAATTTTTAACGAATTTCAGGAAATCTATCTATCCGAATACAAATGAAATCGATAAGTACAAAACACAAAGATCTTTTGTTAAATACACATTTCTGATTTATTGTATTCCAAATTATCAGTAATTTTGACTTTTAATTATTTATTAGACTACTCCTATTTTTACATAATTTAATTCTGCATATTCTGCCATTAAATAAATAGCATTACTATAAATAAATCAGAACACATTATTTATGTTATGTTTTTGGCGCTATGCCAATTTTCGAATCGGAAGTAAAATGTCTTCTAATAAATGATACAGCTCTGCTTATGTACAAATATACATTTTGTTTACGTCAGTTTAGTGGCAAAGTAATAAATAACTGATTTAGCTCCAATTAAATAACTGAAAACTCTTTTAAGAAATACTCTAGCCATCTTAGGGCGTTATAAAACCGTTTTTTCCATTAGTCAGCTCAGGAATACATAAACCAACTCGGATAATAATAATAATAATATATAGTATTATTTTTCGTTGCCAATGGCCATACTCTAAACTCGTATTTTAATTAAAATAGCTAACAAAATAAATCGTCTGCTTCTACTTCATAAATTACAATTCATAACATAAATGAATAAATAGAAATATTTTTTTGAAATGAATAAAAAGAATAATATTAATAATTACCTATTAATTAGGGTTTCTTGAGTATAATATGATAATTAAGTTTCTAACAAGTACATACCTCTTTACATTCAAATTCCTCATCTCTTCCTGAAATAATACTAGAAAACTTTAAAAGCTGCCATTTATCTTATACAAATTCTGATGTTCTTTTCCACTAAAATTTCTGAAATAGAATAATAACCAATTAAAACATGAATTTCATCTGAGATATTATTTATTAACTGCTAACTCAGTTCTTTTTTTTCTAAAGTAATATTTCTAATAAATTGCGATGGAATTTGAATTTTTGATGAGTAATCTTATACATGACAACAGTTACTAGTTATAACCCAATTTTTTAATAGACAGCCACTTGTATTCTAATATTCTGATTAGAATATTTCACATTTTCTAAAGATATGTCTACTACATCTGATATACCTTCACACACATTTATTTTCGAACCTATGAATAAGAAAACCCCTTCATTATAAATTCAATAACTTTGCTACATCTCAAAATAGAGGAGTGATTGGCACCACCTGTCTAACAAACTACATCGCAACTGAATAGTAATTTGTGGTGTTTTTTTTTTTTACTAAAGCTGAAAACGCGCATAATAAAATCGGATTGGATATTTTATTTCTTTAGCAGAGAGAGGAATGATATACGGCGCAGAATTTTCTTTATCCGTATGTGTTGTAATTTCGATTTCCCTTTGAACTGGCGCCAAAACATTTATCTTTCATGTGATCCATTCTCGCAAATCTAAAGGATATGAGAAAAGAAATCACAATATTTACGCTTTTGATATTTATGATCAACGATCAGAGAATTTCTTATAAGATTCTGAAAGAAGTAAAACACAAAAACCTTTAACTGATTTTTTTTTTCGTAAGTGCTTAGGGAACTATCATGACTCATATGGTTATCAACCCTGAAGATACGTTTTTGAATAATCAATTTATCAACTGGATGAGAATTAAACCTTCACTTTGAATTAATTTCCCGGCGTATTCATATTTACGTGGATAGGAATGTTCCTGATCCACTTGTTTGGCTAAAACAACCATTGTCGATTTATTTTCTTAATAAATATTCCTTTTAATATTCGAATAATGAAAGTTAATTTTGTTCTCCGTAGTTCCGCTTGTTTGTTTTTAAACAAATTTTTTTTGTGTTGTTCTCGTCTTCCGCTTTTCAACGGAAGGAGAGGCACAGTAGCTTTTGAGGTTATGGACCCCTGAGAACCCGAGGGCAGGTCTGACTTCTTGCTCACACACGTCACAAACCTTTTTTACGTGGAGGAATTCATCCATGCATTTCATTCATTCATCCACAGATCGTAATTCAGATCTGGAGCAGAGAACGATCACCTCTGACCCAGTACCCCTTTTAGTATTCGACACGGAGGAATTTGTGACCACGATTAATTTAACGGGCTTCACTCACCACACACAGAGAGAGTTCTCGACTGGCGGATTTGAACTCTCAGCCCAAAGGATGCAAATCCAACACCCTGCTAACCAGGCTTCGCAGGCAATTGCATTCAGGAAAGCTGACAATAAATTCGTTTATGTTGTTCTAAAATTTAAAAAAAAATTATATTTCCAAAACATAGGATTCAATGTGTTAAAAAAATCTGGTAATTGTATTTTATTGAAGCAAACAGGAAATGAAATTAAAAATTCCTTATAACTTTCAAGAAAAATAAATAATCGGTGATTTTATAAAGCATTATATTCAAATAAATCGTTAAAACCAGACTGACATATTTTAATTAACCCTCTATGGGCCCGTGTAACTTTCAGGTCTCATTTTAATTTATCGACATTTTACAACATAATTATAGTTTTTTTCACGAGATGGCGCCTAAATTTTAACTCTGTGACGTTGCAAACACGACCAATACTAGTATTCACGACCATTGCTTGGCTCATCAACCCGAAATGGCAAAATAATCACTGTGCAAACTGTTGGCAGTAAAACTACGCGAAACTATTTCATCCAATTGAAATTATTTGTGCTTTTGTCAGTGAGTACCGAAATATGTTTATGGATGCAAGTACATTTATGCCTTGCACCAAATGCAAATTGATTTATGGACTTTCACGTATGAGATATTATACACAGAAGTGCAAATTTTATAAGCCTGTGCGACTTGAAAGTCACATTATGATTATAACGCTATAAAATTTTTTAAACACAAAAATTTGTTTTCATTTACCTATATGGGTTTATAATTTCTGATTTTTCATTCCAACAATTTTTTTGGGAGTTAAAAATTTGGCCCATAGAGGTTTAAAGAAGCTACTCTGTATTCTAATTATAAATTCGGCTGATATTAAATAATTTATCTGCCTTAAGTTGATGATTATAATTTAAATTTAATTCTTTGAGTAAATTTTGGAGAAATTGCTGGGCATAGTAAGTTACTGTCTGTGCCTGTAACAACTTTCAATGACTCCAATGATCTAATTTGTATGTTTATCACAATATACATTTTTTTCAAACCTGTTACTCAGAACATGACTTCTGAACTGAATCCAAGAAAAGTGTTTATGCACATGTGACTATCTAATTATATCTGTTAACCCGAACATTCGGCAGTGGAATATTCTGGCACTGTACTCAATGCAATTGTACGAAAATAAGTTTTTGAACAGGTAAATTTATCAGTTTTATTGATTGAATCTTTATTACGTATTGGGACATCAAGAGAATCCCAAATAATTAAAAAAATGACCGCAAGCACCATAAAAGGTCTGTCATTTTACTTTGACTATTTAACGCTTTTGAATTTGTTTGCGACAGATGTGGATTGACCTAGGATCGAACTTTCAATGATCTGGCTTGTAGCCGAATAACATACCCACTATACAATAATAATTACTTGCATACAGTAAATGTTATCTGGATATAAGGTTTCCATTTCACGTTTATTTCAGATTTACTATTATTTATATCTGATTTGCAAAGAATTGCTTCTTAGAATTCCTAATTTCAGTATTTCTTAGTATCATATCTATCATATAAAGTTTCGATTTTATACTTCTATACTTATATTCCTTATGCATTTCTACATCAGCTGCCATTTCGGTTTACTTAATTGTGCAAATAAGCACATCATCGCCACCTTAATTAACTCATTTAAATTTTCTATAAGCTAAGATTTTTAAGCTCAAAAGCTCTCCTTGTTTTCTTTCTTTGGTACAAAAACTATCATCACCACCTTAAATAACATTTAAATTTTCTATGAGCTAAGAATTTTAAGCTCAAAAGCTCATCTGGTTTTGTTTCTTCGGTATATCTTCTATAATTTTCTTACACCTATTTCCTATTTTTGTTTCCTATTTTCGTTAAATGTGTTCAGAAACAGCAAAGCTCAGTAAGATTAGTGGCAACGGCGATTTTGTTTACAGTTGGAAAAGGACCAAACCAAACCGTTTGGTTTAGTATTATTTTTTAAACTTGTACTATCTACATATCGTGAAGAAACTAAACATACGTTACACTAACGTCTCTCAACAAATACAATATGCAATTAAGATTTTTCATGGCATAAAAAATAAATACATAAAATTAAATAAATATTGATGAGTCTGCGAACTGTAAAAACTGATAGATATGATAGATTTTAGTTTCTAATCATTCAATTTGTTCAAGAAAAAAAAGTAAAAATTGGATTCGAAGTGTACCAAATTAAGTTTTTATTCTTCAAATTCAATATTTCCCAATTTGTTGTTTTTCTTCTTTTTTTTCAATGCACATGAAATGAGTTTTGAATGTCAATGTATTTATCTTAATTAAAAATGTCAGTCAAGTTTTAACGATTTATTCTTTGAATATAATGCTTGATGAAGTCTCCGATTATTTATTTTTCTTGAAAGTTATGGAAAGTTATTTTAATTTTAATTTCCAGTTTGCTTCAATAAAATACAATTACTAGAATTTTTTTACACTTTGAATCCTTTTTTTTAAAAGAATATATTTTTTAAAATCTTAGAACAACACAAGCGAATTTATCGTCTGCTTTCCTGGACGCAATTATATATGTTGTTTTTAATTTTTCGCATTTCGAATTAATATTTTTCAATGTTTTCTTTTTATTTCTTTTCAATATTTTGAGGAATTTTAAATTTTATTTTACTCTTATTTCAATGTAATCATGTCTTTCGACTTTTAATATTTTTCTCTTCTTATCAAAGTCCTTTTTTCAATAATTTGAGATATTTTAAATTGTGCCTTATTTCTGACTCAGAAACTTGTAATGATTTATTCTCTGAAGCTGATTTCTCTCTCTCTCTCTCTCTCTCTCTCTCTCTTTTACAAATAATAGTTAGTGACACTAAATTTCTTCATATATTTTGACTTAACACTATCATTTCTGTTAGTTCTTCATATTTTACATCCTTCATCTACTGGTTTTCAATGCATTTGTTTACGTTTATACGTGTCGTCATATGCGTTCTTAATATATTATTTCCTATGTCAATTGCACTTCAATGCAAACATTTTTTTAAAATTAGCATATGAAGCATTGTAAAATTTACATTGTATTTGTATCAACATCGTGAGTCCATTCTATTAAAAAGTTAAATATTCACGACATGTAGAGTTTCCTTGTATGCGGGTGAAATTCGATCCCAACGAATCCAGAACCACGATTTTTTTTTCTTCATATTTTTGTTGGCCAAGTTTCCAATGAAATTTGCATTCATTTTTCTATAACGTTCAATGGTTAAATTCTAGTATACCCCTTTGGCGCCAATTTAAAAAAATGATGCCAAGCTTCTGAATAATTCAACAGGAACCATAGCTTAGGCAAACAGCCAACGAGCGTCCATGACAGAAATGACGTCATGGCTTCTCGGTATAAAGTCCCCTAATAAAGGGGTACCGTATAATAATATTATACCTGTTCAATAATTATCTAACCCCAGGAACATGTTCTCAAAACAGACGATTTCTTTCTACGCCTGGTTGAAATTGTTTAAAATTCGTCTAAAACATCTGCTCTTCATAACAACAACAAAAATAAATGCTAAGCCGTGAACAGATAAATGTAATAGAAACAAGTCATTGGCGATAAGCACCATGTTATGACTCAGAACATTGCTTTCGTTTTCGTAATGAGTTAATTTTACACAACATCAAACACGTTTCAATAAGCTATTTACACTATATTGATAGAGACTTATCTGAGTATTTACAGATGAAGTAAATTTAAATGGATCAAATGATCCGTGCATTAGTGAGATGAAATAACGTAACATATAAAAGTTTCATACTTAAAGTAAATACAGCATATTTTACTTAAGGTGATCAAGGAGCTTTAAAATGACTTTTTCCAATTTTCACTTTAGCCATTTGAACCTTTTACAAGCATTAAGAGTAACACTATAGGAGATGACATACAAAATTTTAAAGCCTTATATTAATTTATTTATGAATTAGGGGGGGGGGGGTAATATAATATAACATAAACGATTAATAACGTCAATGAAAAATGCTCCAGGCATTCCAAATTTGTTCGAAAGCTCTCCAATTTTTATTACTTATTCTAACCCTAGGGATTAAATTCAAAATTTGTGTACGAAATATCAAAATTAACCAATGTAATAACTCAAAACTACTTAAATTTTTTTTTAAAAAATCCATAGTTTTAAGTTATTATATTGATTAATTTTGATATTTCGTACTCAAATTTGAAGATTAATCCCAACTTTTGTTTCAAAAGGATTAGAATAAGTAATAAAAAAATTGGAGCGCTTTCGAACAAATTTGGAACGCCTGGAACATTTTTCATTAACTTTATTTATCGCGAAAGTTATATTATATTACCCCTTCCTAACTCATAAATAAATTAATATAATGCTTTAAAATTTTGTGTGTCATCTCCTATAATGTTACTCTTAATGCCTGTAAAATTTCAAATTGCTAAGGCGAAAATTGCATTTTAAAGGTTCCTGGTTGCCTTAAATCAAAACTGGATTGCCAGATTCCAAGCTGGAATAAGATGCAAAGCAAACTCTCAAATGAAAATAAACAGGAAACATAAAATTTGTTAGGAGTGGCAACATGCCATCCAAGACTCTTCTAGTCTTACCAAATAAAAAACTGATTTATTTCTAACTGTTGTCATTCTATCCTCCTTCTTTCCCAACATAGTGAAAATGTATGTTTTTTGATTTGCATAAATGGCGCCTTATTATTTTTCTATTTAGAACTTACTAAATGCGAGTACATTATAAAATCATATTTTGAAAAGCAAAACCAAGAACGTTTTTGTAATATTATTCATCAGAAGGGAACAGAATTGAACATTTGAATTCTTTAAAAAAATTAATGTGGTTTCAGTAGCTTAATGAAATGATTGAGATAATTTATAAATAAAAAAAGAGAAAAGAAATAACTATATATGAAACAAATTATATAATTATAGTGATATCACTGACAGATTTTATATATTCCAATTTTAAATAAAATGTCCCGGTGTATTTCAGTGGTTCAAAAGTGAATACAGATTTCTTTAGACTTGAGCTAGGATCATGCATGTGTAATTATGAAATTCATCTCATTACCTACTGTTCCATATTGTTCATTACTTATCATACTGATAATGCTTATTTATAATATATTCAAAAATTTCAAATAAATATATAAATTTCTTTACATATTTATTTGTAATTATTAGTCTTAAAAATATTAAGTAATACTTTTTTTAAAAACATTGCAGCAGTTTTCCTGTTTTCTACTGTTTGTGAATATACTGAAGAAACGTAAATAATTTTTTGTCAATTTAGCTGATATAGAATTTTGTTTCCTTACAGGTGAATGGAGTTCTGTTAGGGAAAGTTTCTTCAACATTTGGAACTTCCAAACTGTTATGGAATCATTGATGGGATGTTTTAATTCAAGCTCCCTTTAACTGTGGATCCCAGTTTTACAATTATAAACGACATCACAATGCTGTTCTCTCAGTATTAGTTAATTGGGATTCCTCTTGCATTTATATTGATGTGGGTCGCAATGAAGCTGTGTCTGATGGTGGAGTCTTTCAGGGCTTCTTATTATATAGAGAATTTGGAGCAACAATCTCTGAAGAATGTTGTATTGTTTTTAGACAATAATTTTTCTCTTGAAGCCCTATAACCTTCATACACTGACCAATGACGAAAAAAATATATTAATCATAGCCTCTATCGGAATATACAGATGGGGTACTAAAAATGCTTTTGGCATTTCAGTCATCCGTTTTATAATTTTGACTAGAAAGAGGAAATGTCAGTTGTAAACAACTGATAAAATCATTAACGATATTTGCGCTTTGCATAGCTGGCTCTGCAAAACAGACACAATTCTGTACACAATTTTCTTTTTTTAAAAAATATGCACAATTTTACTTTTCTTAGTGGTCTGTGGCACAAAAGCCATATTTGGCTATACTGTAGATCTGTGGAGATGGAGACAATATTTTTCCTTTTGAGGCCCTATAACCTACATCCGCTGACTAATGACGAAAACAAATTTTAGTCATAGCCTCTGTCGGACTATACAGACGGGGGACTGAAAATGCTTTTCGCATTTCAGTCAGCCATTTTATAATTTTGACTAGAAAGACTGAATGTCAGTTGCAGACAACTGATAAAATCATTAACGATGTTTGTGCTTTGCATAACAGGCTCTGCAAAACAGACACAATTCTGTACACAATTTTTTTTAATCTGCACAATTTTATTTTTCTCAGTGGTCTGTGATTAAGTAGGTGTTTTATGGCACAAAAGCCATATTTGGCTATACAGTAGGTATGTGGTTGACGAAAATAAAGAAAAGTGGTGAGGTTATATCTGGTCGATAACGATCGCCGAATTTTACAATATCCAAGACAACTAAACTTTAAAACTTTAAACTAAACAACTAATCTCGCAACTAAACTTTGGTCCCAATCTCAAAACAACTAAACTTGCAAAACCTTATAGGAGTAATCTTAAAAGATACTTTAATAATGATCAGTGTCAAGATGCTGTTGCATGGTAGCATACAAAAATTCATTAATGTATCATGTTTATTTAAATAAAATTTTTGAAAATGTTTGCAGATTTTGATTATTTGAAATGAGTAGACAAAAGTCGCATACGTATAAAAAAATTTTAGATTTCTTTTTACATTATGGTGGTTATAATCAAATATGACAAACTGTCTTCACCACTCTAGGGTTCCACGACTGGTGTAGGTTATAAATTTTGCAATTTATATATGGTGAGAATAATTTGCATCTTTAATTGAGCTTGGTAAATCAATTCTGGTTTAATTTTTTTTTTTTTAAATCTGAGGTCTATGGATCTTCCAAATGCATCAGATCCAGCTTTGGAAGATCCCATTACCATCCTAGAAAAGGTATTCGAATTTTTGGTTACTGCTAACAGCTCAGTATTCTTTATTTTCTTCCTCCTAATATGCAACCACCCCTTGTGCATTTGGGGTGAGGAGTCGCCTAAAATAGACTCGGTGTCAAGAGCATCTTGATTTTCTGACATCAAGTGAGTCGTTTCTTGAGACTCCTAAAAACATTAGAAGTATTTATTTAAAAAACAATTTACACCAATAAATGTTTTGTTACCATACTAAAATTTGAAAAAAATCATTCAATTTTGTATTTTTCACAATGTTCTCATCGTATAAAAAGGACAGAATCAAAATTTCATTGTTCAATAAATTGTTATTAAACTTTCATTAAGAAATTATTACTTTATAACAAGTTGAGAAATAAAAATACTTAAGCGCCGTTTATTTGATCTTATTTGCAAGTGCAAATAAAAGGTATAATAATTTTTTTAAGTGAATGCATTATTTACGGTTACTCTTTTTTTCAGTAACGGTTTGAAGAAAATCATGCATCAAACCAAAAGCATTTTATGTTCGATTTGTACATGTTTTCTGCTATTGCCATTCCAAAATTCATTGACTTTAAATTATAGGGGCGTCTGAGGTTTTTGACTTTCGGTCTGAGATCACATCAAAATGTATTTCAGCCGCAATAGCTGCAAGATCTATTCATATCTTTACTGCATTAATTTTATATTCAGTGGAATATAATTTCCACAACCAATACATGTTCTCGTAACAGCGATACAAACTGACACGCGCCATTATTATACCACTTTGTTTTAGTATCTATAAAAAATATTTTAAAAGATTAATTATTCATGCTTCAAACTTCTTCAACAACAATTTGAAAAAAAAAATAAAGATTAAAATGAAATCTGCTATGCATTTTTCAATGTATCATGTCGGAACATCATTTCTTGAACGGTCAAGCACCACGTGCGCGTGCGAGTTGAATTATATTTTTATTCATTTTAATCGTTTCGTTGAATGAGTCACTTTAGTATTGCAAACGATATAAAAAAACTTTGTCTTGCATTAATTGTTTTAAAATAATATCGTTTTTCCTATTTATTTCATTTCATATAATCGCGTGCTCAAAACGACATTTTTCTATGTTTTATTTGCTGCAGTCATTTATTTATTTATTTTTAATTGGAGCTTTATTAAAAGCTGATATTTTTAGATGCTCGTGCAGATAATAAAATTTTTTATTTTTCGTCTGCGGACTTTTTTGTTTTTAGCCGACGGGTTTTTGTTGACGCCATAAAACCTCATTCCTAAAACAATATCAGGTTCTGACATGATAAAAAAAATATCACCTTTCTAATTATACTTGTTTAATAAACGTGCGAATTTCTTGTGGTTTTTGTAGGCTTATTTTTTTTTCAAATTTCAACACTAAATTGAATTTATGTCTTGAAGTTCGAACCTTTTTCATTGTTTCATGAAATATATAATCGTCTGGCTTTTTTCCACTATTGAAAACTAAGGGAAAAGGACTTAGTTAAATATCCAAGTAACTTACAAATAAAAATTGGTTATTATACCGCAATATTTAGATAGTAGATGAACCAGATGTATTTTTATGTTTTTGACAGAGCTATGATGTTATGGTACTGGTCTGTTTTAGAAATATTTATATACATAATGAACAGAACATGTTTAAAACAATCAAAATATTATGGATTTAATTTCTGGCAATTTTTTAAGGAATAATTAGCAAGAAGTGAATCTGAAAACAAATGTAACCAATATTCTTGGTAGATCGATTGGTTACCTTAGGTTACTAATTGAATATGAGAAAGGTTAATTGTAAGGTATCAAGGCTTATGGGCTGATTTGTGGATGGACGCCCTAAGTATTTCATATCCAGGCTTACTTTTTTAACAAGAGAGAAATGTATAACATATTGTAGTCATCACCTAATAGTTAATTTTTAAATTGTTGGAGATAAGCAAATACTTTCAGTTACAAAAAATCTCTAATTCATGAATAAAATTACATTTTTTATTATTTGCATCAATAAATATACAATTAAAAATTAATCGATCTAAATTTTTGTACTATTTACTGGTTTTATTAATCATGATTAGTACGATATTCTAAATTTATTCACATTTTAAACGAAGAAAATTCTACTTTTCAGGAACTAAAGAAACCGAGTTAAATATCATTAATTTCGAAACAGATTAGAAAATTTTAATTTCAATGATCCCGTTTTATTTGATATTTTACCCTTTGTCGCGCTCAAGTGGAAAACAGTCAAATAATGTGGAATTCCGAGAATTTTTTACAGCGATTTTAAAGTGAAAAATTGCCAAATAATGTAGAATTACTGCAAATTCCTTTGGTGATTTTTCGCTTGCGCCCGGCTAACGGAAAAGTACTTTTTATTTTAATTCAAAAGTACTTCAGAATGAATTCGGCAGATTTATGCATTAACAATGTTTAGTTTTAAATGTATCAAACTCTAAGAAAATAAACAGAGTTGTTTGAAATAATAGATCGAAAACATGTTCAGTCTCACCAGGGGAAAAAAGTCTTTCTTATTTGGTGGTTGGGAAATGAAGATTTTTGGCCGAAAAATTAGTTTTTAATCAATAAAAAATTAACCACTCAGTTAACCGGAATAGATAGTAGCCTATGTTCTTCTGTAGACTATAATATATCCCTATGTAAATTTCCTCCAATTTCGTTCACCCGTTCTGGTGCGATTGACTAACATCATCTATCCAAACTTTCACACTTATAATAGTAGTATAGATTTCCTGTTTGAATGTAAAACTACATATAATGAGTTTTTCCTTTTTTCCAACTAATTTCAAGCCCACCTACCTTCTGCAAAGACTGTTTTATTTACCTAAAAAAGGGGGTGAAACTTGAAGAAAACCTGATATGTAAATGTCGTTGTTTTAATCATAGTGATGGCAATTTCCTATTATCGTTATATACAACAGTGTCTAACAGCATTCATTTTACTTTGAGGACACTTGTATGTATAAAACGAATTTTTTTTATGTTTCGTATAGATAGCTAATAGTCTTCCATACACAGTTCGGAAAATTTAACAATCGTGTTCCATAGGGCATACTCCATCAAAATAAGGCCACAAGTTTGTATTTTGTATATTTTTATGCACGGACACAGGACTTGAATAGAAAGAACAAAAGTACCCGGACATGCAATATCTGTTACCCATCTTCCGATTGCAGTCTGCATCTCCCGTTCTTTCCCGCTTTCTAGTCTAGTCGTACACTACTGCTATCTGCTGGCGAGAGATAGAGTCCAGCAAAGAGGCTAATACTACATTTATTTGCTTTAAATTTTATTTTGTTTTGGAAGTTTTTTCTCTATGTATTTTTCCATAGTATCTATTCTGGATATTATATAAAATCAATGGTAATAATCTTCCCGAAACGTTCTTCCATGCTTTTCAATAAAGATCTTATCCTCATTCTTCTGTAGCGATTGAAGGTCGCGGTACGAACCTGCGACGTTTGGCCCTGTATCCGAGTAACATACCAATCAAGCAAAAGGGACCCTTCAGCTCGAAGGATATTATCTGGCTTATAATGATGACGCTACAGTACTTTCCCACCAGTGAGTCGGCGAAAAAGCGAACGATTTTTGTATCGAGCCAAGTGTTATTGCGAGTTGCTGCTTGCTCGTCAAGTGGATCTAACGATTTTTTGTTTGTTTGTTTGTTTTGCTTTTAGCTTTCGTCAAGTGATTCTGACGATTTTGCTGCGGGTAGATGGCGCCCCGACTTTGTGGAAGGTTGCGTTGTCAAGGTCACCAGTGTAGTGATTGAAGGTCGCAGTACGAACCTGAGACGACCTTTTTCCGACAATACTATCTAAGATGCAGAAGAATGGATGTGCCTTTCCGAAATTTTTCGTTATTCTTTGACCTTGATCCTTTTGTTCTTTTAGATTTTTGTTCAATTTTTTTTCACGTATATGAAAATGTTGTGTCATTTCTGACCGTATTATTTTAATTCAGGTTGCGAGTAATCATAGTTTATTTTATCGTTAAGTGTACATCCCCTCCTTTCCTCTTTCCTCTCACCGCTATTTAACGAATATTATACGCTATTTAATGAATACTATAATTATTATTATTATACGAATTAAACCCTTTAATATAGAAAACAGTTGAAAAGCGGAAAAATTATTATCCATCGAGAAATATGAGTATATCG
>JAOUZG010042400.1:766934-785085 GCA_026289955.1 Argiope argentata
ATAT
The DNA here is from genome assembly GCA_026289955.1 of Argiope argentata. NCBI lineage: Eukaryota > Metazoa > Arthropoda > Arachnida > Araneae > Araneidae > Argiope > Argiope argentata. Next base: position 766,939 of record JAOUZG010042400.1, read on the forward strand.
ATATATATATATATAGCCTCTTGCACAAAAGTGAGGTTATTTCAAAATGAAATAAAATCTTAGACAGTTTTTTTTTTGCGTTTTATTATTGCTAAATATATATTTAAGGGATTAAAATAGTTTCAATTATTTTATAATACTTGATTTGGAAATAAAATGGAATCAAAACAACTGCAATACCATATATGGATGCGGTAAAGGGTTAATCCCTTCTAACGTATGCGTAAAAGGGCGCGAGTGGGGATTCAGAAAGGAGGAGGTTTGGACCGTTGTCAAACAATAGCAATAAAAGTTTAAGATTAATTCAATCCTAATTCTAAGCATATACTTTTTCTGTCATTAGACGCACTCGATTTGTTCTCAGAATTTAATCAAAACATACCGCTTCTCATTCCAAAGTACATAAATTCTCCACAGAGCTTTCCAATTTAATACTAGCACTTGTAATGCCAGTTTATAATTAGAGTGCAAACCCAGTTAGCTGAACTGGACGATAAAAAGCCACTTTGAATAACGATTTTACTATTTGACTAGAGGTTCAGAACCTTCTGACTTACAGTTGAATAAAGTAATGGTATGACAGTGAGATTACTCAGTAAATGATTGTGCTTAGACTATAAAGGATTTGTTATGAGATTAACTTATTACAAACAAGCTGCCTTTGGCGACCAGCGGGTTCACCAATTTCAATGCTCTTTAAAATTTTCATTTAAATATTTTATGTAACTTGTTTTTTAATAGTTTCTTAACCAAAATATTTTTAAGCTTCAAATTTTGATAGTCTTACAAGTCATTCATATAATTATAAAAGCTTTAAATTCTAATGTATTATGTCTCTATATTTTTCTATTAACTCCCATAAAATTTTAATATTACATTAAAGTTGAAATGATTAAACTGCAATGAATAAAAAAACATTTTTACTGGAACCATTCATCTTTTTTTTTTTTTTTTTTAATATGAATATGGAAATGAGAGTCTGTTAGCATTTAAGTCTTATAAGCACTATATAATAATTTTCGTTCTCAGAATAATATCTCAAAAGATTTATTCAACCAATCATTTCTCCCATTTGTCATAAAATTTAGTTTTTAGTTTTATTTTCAGAAAGATTTAAATAACTCGAATGGCATTATTTTATCTTGTTTCGGTCTATTAATACAGTTCAAATTGTCTAATTTTTAAAAATTACAGTCTAAATTTTATACAGTCATTTGATTCTAAGGAATCATACTCTATAAATTATTCTTAACACTTTTATTCGTTTTCTTCTAAACTTTCTACCTTCTGCTATCATATCTTATTGATTTAAGAATTTTGAATACAATAATTTAGAAAAATCAGCATTTTGATAATCTAAGGCCAATCAGTCTTGAGAAAACCTGGACGCTAATTGGGGTCATCATCTTTGAGATTGTCGAAGAAGTGGTATAAAATCAACCATTTTTATTGAAGAGTGATATTAAAATTTTCATAAATCAATCAGTTTTAGTGACTGGTTTAGTTTATTGGAATGCAATTCTTTTAAATGAAATATTAGTGTCTCAAGAATATTTTGCTAAACATGATTCACAGAGCAGAAGACCTAGATAAAACTAAACATTCATAACTTATTAGAGCTTCTATTGACTCATGTTACATACAATTTTATATTTACTTTAGTTTTATTTCAATTTTTTTTTAATTTTAATAATTACGTCATTTAAAGAATATTAATACATGTGTTTCAATTAATAAAGGTCTACAAATTAGCCGTTGGCCCTGGATTGAAAAGATGTATATTAAACCATATTAGCCGTAAACAAAATTGATTTATTGAATTAACTACGTAAATGTTATAAAAAAATCATAAAAAGCTTTACTTTACATTTACTATTTAGAAAATATCATATATCATATTTATTTCATTTCATGCAGATACATGCTGTAAATTTGGAATGATAGCTAACTTATTTTTTTATTATATCAGAACATGATGTTGTTTTAGGGATGTGGTTTTTGGCGTCAACAAGAATCCGTAGGCGAAAAATAAAAACAATTTATTATCTGCGCGAGCATCTAAAAAAAAATCAGCTTTTAATAAAGCGTTGCCATTGGAACTACAAAAGCTCTGATTAAAAAGGAAATAAGTTAATGACTACAGAAAATAAAACCTAGAAAAATGTCATTATATATGAAATAAATTAGAAATGAAATGAAATAAATAGGAAATGTGATCTTTTTTTAAACAGCAAATGAGAGACAAAGTTTTTTTGGATCGTTTGCAATACCAAAGTGACTCATTCAATGAAACCTTTAAAATGAATAAAAAATATAATTTAACTTGCACGAGCACGCAGGGATTGGCCGTTCAAGAAACGATGTTCTTACATGATGCATTGAAATATGCATAGCAGATTTCATATTAATCTTTTATTTAATTGTTCTTTTATTTCTGTCATGGTAATTGTTAACAAAAGCTAATTTTTCTTCATTGAAGTGTAGGATGCTCGTGCAGATAAATTTTAATTTTATTTATGAGAAATAAATTGTTATAAAATATGATTAAAATATTTTTTTAAATTCACTGAAAATAGAAACTTACTTTATAGGTTAAATCATTGATATCATTAAAAAGATAATTTTTTAAAAACTTCAAGTAAAAATAACTTTTATGCGATGCCATTTTTGAAAGTTATCCCCCCCCCAAAAAAAAAACGCTGAAATTTCGCTTAGTATTTAATTAAAATTTTAATTTATAATTTAAAAAATTGCTCCAATGCGCGCATTGCCGATTTCCAATGTATACATATGCCAAATTTTGTTATCTGTGGGTCGAACGGTCTAACCTGTAGACCGCCAATACATACGCACATTGAGCTTTATTATAAATATAGATAGATAAGTCGGGAAAAAGAAGAAAGAAAAAGAAGAAGAAAAAAAAGAGAATTTTATACGAATGTTTTTCGGTAAATTCTATCCAGAATCAAGTTGGTGGGACCAAACGATGATGATGATTAAGACATAAAAGATATGAAGTCTTTTAATGCTTTTTAGTAGTGGTAGGTCATGATTTATTTCTTTAATTGCGATATTATCGCTTCTGTTGATTTTTTTTCAAAGAATCTGGCTGATAGTTTCGAGTGAAAATCCTAAGCCATTAGCATTTTATAAGCCATAAGCAATTACTATTCTGCATTCTATTACTTATGTAATTTTCAAATGTTTTGAATGTAAAATGTATTCGCAGGAAGCCAACTACTGCGCGCAAAATTTTACTTTCTGCTGTTGTCCCAGTACTATCCGAATACGAATGCTTGCGAAACATTGTTGGAACACGTGACCTTTCTGAGGTAGGCACTGTCCTTTATTGCGCTGCGATAGTTGTCTTGTGCGAAAATTGTTTTATATACTACACTTAGGTTCTTTATTATGAAAATTGCATTTGTAGCATTATAGAAATGCTTCAATACATGCATAGTAATAGTTTATAACAAATAAATCATTCATTCAACAAACATAATTAATTTTTGTTTGTTTCTTAGCTTCTCTACATTTGGGAACAGTAAAAACTGAAAAAAATACAATGCAATCTGTTTAATCAAGCCCATAATTTCCTCAATATGACTTAGAAATGTAATTCTAGTAAAATTAGATTATGCAAAATAGTGAAATAGTGTGTGCCTTCTTTGGAGCTATCAATGTAAATGGCGTATTATCGTAGAATCATGGCAAAACTTAGAGAAGGGCGGATGATAGAATTGAGGACCTCCTTCAACTACAACCAACCAATGAAGGAGCGTCTGGGAGTTGGAGGGCGTTCCAGGTGGAGATATTGAGGAGGTGGAAAGGTGAAGGGTTTTAAGTGGTGATAAATTGGAGAGGAGAATTCTCTGGCCAGTAGGAAAGCATTTATTAAATTAAATAAGGGTTTGGAGAACTTGTTGTTGTTGTCAATGTTTTTATTATTATCAAGGCGTGGTGGCTCCAAGGCGGCTTATATAATTGATGAAATGTTATGAAATCGTGTTAGTGGTTCTCGCAAAGGGTTAAAATGACACATAAATTTACAAAACATCTTACCAGTACAGGAATGCTGAAATGAAAACATAAAAATTCATTGAAATAAAAATTAAATAACTTTTTCACAAATAATCATGCAGTTTATAAACACTGTAGATAGGTGGGTTAGGAGTCCAACGGGTCTTCTTCCATCTTTTTCATAAACCCACAATACTTGTGTGAATTTTTAAAGAAAACAAAGAGAATCTACCGTCTATTTGACAGAACAATACAGTATAATATCTATTCCCACCGAAGGTGAGTTGGGATCATGTATTTAAAATACAATTATACTCAGAATGATGTTATTAATTACTGACCAAGTTAGGATTAATGAATATAAACTTTAAAAATATTTCAATAAACCTGACTATGGAGAGGTACTGCCTTGAGAATATCTGGCAAACTGGGGTTGTTCTCTCTTTGTACCCTGTTTCATAAGTTGTACATCTACTTTCGGTAAACCGAAGGATGCGTGGGTATTAATTTTCATTTGAGATACATTAAGTGGCTCAGATTACAGACATTTTTCTAATTTTGGATTTTTTTTCTATTTTTGTCGAAGAAAACTCAAAACTACAAACCAGCAATGGACGTTTGGAGTTTCTTGATCGTTATTGGTGAACGCGTTCAGTTGTTATTGTTGTGGTGGTTGTTTTCTTTCGCTTTTCGAATTGGCATAGTTTAATGGGATGTTTACCTCTTTTATTTATTTTTATCTTTGGCAAGTTTTTAGATTACCAGGTAAAAATTTTTTTTGGAAAATATCGATTGATTTGTATATTGCAATACCCTTTAAGGGTGTCACCATGTTGCAATATTGTTATTTGCTCTTAACATAAATTAGGATTAATTCAAAATCAATATTAAGTGAAATCAGAATCAAACCATTAAAATTTGATTGATTGTTTGACTGTATATCTTGGACAAAGGTTCAAATATTTATTTAATTTCATCTAAGTTGGAGGATTTTCCATCAATATGTCTATTCTGTGATTCGGGGGAGTTGATGAATAGTGGAGAGCTGTGGCAATGTTCGATAAATGTCATAAGATAAATTTGTCAAAACTAATATTTAGTTGTAGTATTTATCCTATCTATTATTTCTTTTTCAGTTTTATCTGTTATTTTATGCTTTTCTGAAATGCTCATCAAATTTGATTTTTTTGAAATATTATACTATTAAAGTTAAAGCAAACGATTTTTATTTTAATTAAAACATTATTAAAAGTTAAAAGAAAACGATTTTTTTGGCACACATATTTTGTTAATTATATTTCGAATAATTCTTATATATATTGTTTTAGCGAAAGGAATAAAAAAAAGTGGCGATGAAATTAAAAGTACTTGGAGTATCATTTTTATTTTAAGACTTTAAAACGCTCGGCAAGCTATATTTTGAAGCTAAAAAAACGGGCAATTTTTTAGAAAGCATGCAAAAGGCAGAATGCCAAATTGTTGAGGCATGGCTATTTTAAAACTATGAGGAGTGTTTAAGGTATCTGTTTATAATTAATTTTTCTTTGAGTTTATTAAATGTGCGTAAAAGTGAAATGAGTTTGCTGCTGATCGTTTTAGTAGGGTCATTGCCAGGTTTTAGGATTGGAAGAATCCTGGCAGTTTCGCAACTCTTGGTAGGATATTTTAGTTCGAAAGATAAAAGTATTAAAGATTAAATTTTTTAAAGTAAGAGTAACTTATTGGTTACTTTTTTATTAGATTATATTGCTCATTATTATTGGCATTATTGATTTAACATGATAACCGTGTATCATATAACTAACTGCAAATTAAGTTAGATTGCTTAGTTGTAAGTGGACTTAATTAAGTTAGATTGCTTAATTGTAAGTGGGCTTAATTAAGTTAGATTAGTGTTATTCATTACATTAAATCACTGAAAATCCATAAACATTTTAATTGTCCGAATAGTAAAATAACTCCTCCTGACTACCTATCAATTTTTACAAATCGATAAAAATAAGGAACGGTAAGTATAATATTTAAAGAGAAATGCTCTTTTGGAATTTATAAAGAATTGATAGAAATCCTGTCTGAGTGTGAAGGGTCACAAAAATTCTATCTGAATCTCTGAATGACTTTTTTTTAGAAAGTATAAATCAAACTTTAAATTCGTTTTTATTATAGAACTATATAACCCAGAAATCCCAACACAGACTTATTTCATTTTTAGCCTGAAATAAATTAGCAAACTCAATTGTCAATAATTAAAACATTGATTCCATGTCTAATAACGCTTCAATTGCTTTTATGTTTCCAAAACTAACTCAAATAAAAATATTTCCGTTTGATGAAATAGTGGTTTTTGTTTGCCACACCTTGTACCCTTCATTGCTTATCAGATAAACATGAATTCACCAAGTTTGGATTAAGACTTGACGGCGCTGTTACTCATTGAGAATTCAAACATCTGCGATTTCCGGTCTTCCGATTCTGGTTTGTTTTTCTTTCTGGAAAAGAAAAAAAGTGAAATGTTTCGTAGAATGATTTCTAATCTATTAAAACTAAGAATATTTCTTTTTATGAATACAGATCTGTCATTCTCAATGTTCGGTAAATATCATAAATCTAAATCTGTTAATATAAATTTAGCAGACGATTCCTTTTCAGACATTTTATAACTGCCATTATTTTTATTTAAATTAAATATTATTAAAAAATAAGAGCAAACGATTTTTTGTACGATAAACATATTTTTTATTAATATTATTTCTTTTATTTTTTGTATAATTGCTGATGATCAATTGTAAACTTTTTTGGAATCTGACAATGATTGTAATATATACTGTTGAAGTAGAAAGAATAAACAATCCGATGGATGAAGTAAAATGCTTGGAGTATTATTTTTGTTTTTAGGAATTGAAGACGCCGTGCAAGCTATAGTTTGAAGCTTAAGAAAAATAGGTAGCTTTCTAGAAAGCATGCAAAACTCTGGACTTCTACGATCTGTGAGTTTATTTTAAATGGCATTTTAAGCATTTAAATTCGCGCCTTTTGTATAAGATATGAAAATAATACTCCCGATTTTTATTTTAGAAAATACGACTCCCCCCTCCCCAATTTCTAATTTATGGTTTTGTTAGTTTGATTTGGAAAGAACGAAAAGAGTTATTTTAAAGTACCAAAGCCTTCGGAATTATTCAATCATTTCTCAAATCAATAACAAGTTAATTTAACTGGATATTCAATATTTAAAATGCAAACATTGTTTCTGATAATTTTATACTTAATGTGTTCTATTCATGAACTAATGAATGTGTTCTATTCATTTTATCTAATGAATAGAACACATTCATTAGTTACGTCGATCAAATTTAATATGGCTCTTTCAATTAAAAAGTGGTTATTTTCCCGACAAATTTACACCCTTACGAATAGACACGGGGTTACCGTGGGGAAGATAAAAATCAGACAAAAGCCGTATTACAAAAGTTTGTAAAATACTAAACAATATCCAGAATATTGGCATATATAACTATACAAATTATCTTTTCCAATGAAAACAATGTGAAAATTTTGATGATAAATCTTTTTTTTTTAAGATTGAAATTATATATTCTTCCTATTTTGATAATTTAATCATGTAATATCTAGAGTCTTTCATTAATGGCATGGTTTATACCCAAGACTTATAAATTAGGAGATTTCAATTATTTTTATGTAAAAATTTTTTTTAGTTTAACTTTATTAAAAATTTAAAAATAAGGAATATAGACATTAATAAAAACATCCGCCCTAATATGCTTGTTAAATAAATACAATATTATTAGCTTTTACACTTTTCAAGAGATAAAAAACAGTGGGTTAAATTATAATAAAGTGTAAATAGAGAAAAAAAACATTTATATTGGTAAAATGCTCGTGAAAAGAGAAGCAAACGTTTCACAAATGCATATTGCGAATGCAAGTAATCTGAATGAGCAAGCAACATTTTTTTATTAAAATTGGGAACAGAAATACCTAGAACTATATACCAAGTTTCATTTGTCTATCTAAGACCGTTTTTATTTTATCATTTTCTGACTGACAGAAAAATGGCCAAAAATGTGTTTTTCGAAGTCAACGAAGTCGAAAACGTGGTTTCGTAAAATTTTGGAGTTTTAATTTTTTGACGATTACAATACTTACTTTGTATCTGTACGAGACAGTAAAAAAAATTCACTTATCTTTGTAAACTTTGTTAATCTGTTAAGCGAAATACCGTTATCTTAGACAACTTTTTAACAAAGCTTATTATGCATATTTTAAGCTAAAATATGGAAAAATATAAGAATAAATTACTAAATATCGGCATACATTGCGTTTTCTAACTGATTTTCATAAAAGAATTATAAAATTTTTATTAATGTACATTCAATGTTTGAGTGAAGAAAAACTTGCATAAGGGAGTAACACTTCTTAGTCGTTTTTAACAAGGAATCTGATAAAGATATGTAATAAATGTTAACTTCCATAATCTATTTAATATATAGCATCATATATGTAATTAATAAATCGTACAGTACAACAACGATAAAGTTAGTTTACAGTTAAAACACATTCAAAAGTCAATATATTTTTTAAATATTGAACTAAAAACAATTTTTAGCACTAAAAGAATAAAATATTATGAAAAAAGTATGCATCATTGAGCACATTTTAATTTTTCTGATGTATTTCCGTACCAAATCTTTTATAAAAAGATTAAAAATAAATACTAGGGATAAGAAATTATTTTCATTTATTAAGCTGAAGAATAAATTTATATTGCTCAGTATTCAGTAAAAAATATATTAAAAGAATCAAATATCCAAACACTTATGAAAACATTTGTTGGCAAATTATCTGCATAAATAAATTTTATGTACATACCCCCCCCCCCCTAGTAGAATAATTCTTCTTTTATTTTCCTGCCTCGGTTTATTAAACACTAAAATACAAATATAAATAAATTTTAAAATTAAGTTTATATAAAAATATATTATAAAAGCCTAATACATAGATAACGGTTATATCTGTAACCGTTTCAAACTTTGATTAGTATCAATACAATTTCAAAATTTGAAATATAAATAATGCAAATAAATATCTAGAACTTACCTCATTAATGCTAATAAAAACTGCTATGTTATTATTAGTATTCAAGTTAGAGTTGTTTAAATAATTCTTAAACTTTCCACTTTTTAGAATGCAGTTTTAACAATATTCAGTAAGGTTTTCATTAATTTTCAATATATTGGTAATAAAGAAATGTAAAAATAATTTCAAATTATGCGCAAAACAACCTAGCTAATCTTAGATTGCGTTCAAATCTTCCTCAGTCAACTGTTTTGATAAATTTCTGTCATGTGACTTTGATCACATATGAAGAAAGTCCATTGCTGGAAATGAAAAATAATGACATAATTAACTTGTAACATATCATTCTATTTATATAATAGATGGCATTTTATTTCGTTTTAAATCTTTTCAGATTTTTTAAACTTTCCTTTTTTCAAATAATATTTATAATGTCAATATTCGACACGTTTATTAAATATATTTAACACTTTTATGATATTATTTTAGCGAAATGAATTTGAAACAGTAGGAAATAATAATTAAAAATTTAGATGAAAGTAGAATTATAAATATTGGATATTGCAAATCGTAAATTTTCAAAACGGATCTTTGCTAATTAATTTGATTTCACAGTATTATTTTTTATTATGGTCAACATTGTGTTTTACAAACACTTGTCATACAAAAACATCAGAAAAAAAAGACAATGTGAATTATAATAAAAAATAACTTTTAAACTTTAACATAAATTATAATTAGTAAAATTGTACATATTTTACAAAACAATAGGTTATAAAATATTAACTCAATAAAGAATTTTGTAAAATACCGAATTGGCATAGCGTTGTCCGTTTGAAATCGTCTTGAAAAACGTGTCGTCCGAATACTAGTCCAGTCATTATTTTCAAATCCAGTTTCCATACTTTATTCCTGAAATTAATTTTACAATAAATAAAAAAATCTGTAAAAAACTGCAAATCTAAAATATGTAAATTCTGTAAAACACACACATCTAAACTTATAAAACACAAATAATCAGAGTAGGGAAAAAAAGCTTAAAATAAAATCTGCTATGCATATTTCAATGTATCATATCAGAACATCATTTCTTGAACGGCCAAGCACCACGTGCTCGTGCAAGTTGAATCATATTTTTATTTATTTCAATCGTTTCATGAAATGAGTCACTTTAGTATTGCCAACGATCATAAAAAAAAAACTTTGTCTCGCATTGATTGTTTTTAAAAAATATCACTTCTCCTAATTATTTCATTTCACGTAATCACGTGCTCAAAATGACATTTTTCTAGGCTTTATTGGCTGTAGTCATTAACTTATGTTTTTTTAATCAGAGCTTTTGTAAATGTGATAACAACGCGCAATTAAAAGCTGATTTTTTTGCGATGCTCGTGTAGATAATAAAATTTTTATTTTCCCCCCACGGATTTCTGTTGGCGCCAGATAACCTCATTCTCAAAACAATATCATGTTCTGACATGATAATAAATAAATCGTATACCTATTAATAATAGATCCTGTTTATTACTTCATAAGATAATGCCAGATTAATGAACTTGTTGCGATTTAAGTTATATTAACATTGAATGAGATTTAAAGAACATATTAGTTAAAGTATCTTTGATTAACAATACATGTCTACTACTATACATGATGCTGGCAATAACATATCTGACTCATGCATTCTATTTTAGACTAATAGATATTTAATTCAGTAGATAATTCAAAATAATGACTAATTTTAAAAACAACAATCTTTTAAGTATCTCATATGCCTTTTATGTTCTCATTAAATGTTCTTTTATGTTCTGATTTATTTTAAATGGATACGGACTTGATTCTGATTTAACAAAGACATAATTTTTTGATATAATATTTATTTTTAATTGTAATTATTTAATAAAAATAATTCAAATAAAATTTTTCTTTGGTGACCTCTGTACTAATTGACCTAATTTTTTTATATTACCTATTGTTTATCAATTAGCTTTAAAATTTGGCATCGATATACAATTTTGATGATAGGACTGCATAATAAAATTAATTACTTGATTATAGTTGAATTGCTTTGCTGACATACGCACGTATAAACAAATCAATGAGTTATTAGTTCATCAATAAGTTTGGTGACAATTCTACAATTTTGTTTTTAAAAAGCAAATATTAAAAATCCCCTTTTAAGCTACTGTGTTCTATTACGCTAGAATGGATGAATCGAATAGACAATTAATTTATTTATAAATTTGATCCCTGATTTAATTCAGATTTACAAATCTATCAATAAAACTATATGCACCGTGCATTAACATTAAAATGTTACTGTGGACAAATAGATTCAAAATTTTCACAAAAGTTTACAAATTAGGTTTAAAAACCACCTACGATAATTCTTTCATCTGACTAATAAAATTCCCGAGTTTTTAGATTAAAAAATTGACATAGTTCGAATATTTTTTTGTATTCAAAAAGTTCCTTAAAATTTCGCAACCAAATGTTTTGACGATTATAAAGTTTCTTATTTTTTCTTATAAAAGCAAATTTTCTTATAAAAGTCGATAAAAGCAAATATTTTCCACCGGAAAAAAATATTTCCAAATGTGTGAATCCAATGTTTGTCTTTCTTTCGATAATAAAAAGCTGTTGTGAGTGTTTGAACAAATAAATGAATATCTTTGAGCAAGTGAACCAATATATGAAGCAACAAAAAAGCGCCAATACATTGTAATGTATTCACATCAAACGAATAAAGCTAACAAACAGCTTATGCATTTGTGGTAGTAAAACATCTGTCATTTACTAGCGAAACAGATGTTTATCAAAGTGTAATGTATGCATTTCAGTTTTTTTTCTCCATTCAAAGATTAACACGTACTAACTTTTTTATCTCTGTAAGTGTGAAACATATTTTTTTCCTATTATAAATATGTATGATTATTTTATTACGTTATAAAAAGGATTTTGTTTTTTCTGATATTTATTTTCTTTACTTTCATCTTCGGACAAAACCTAGTTTGTTTATTTATCATGCCTACGTTATTTCAGCTGACTAAGGTTGGTTTTTCTTTTCAAGGGAATTAGTATTTTCTTTCGTGAACTGAAATAATAGGGGGGGATTACGGAATGTTACGGAAATAACATCAAAATAATTTCCTAACAAAATTTGTCAAAAATTCTCAAATATTCTTAGCTAACATTCATAAATTTATATTTTAACAGAATTTTATTTTCAAATGGAGTCCCATTGAAGCTCATTTGTGTATGATTTCAGATATGAATATAAATTGCTTTTTACGTATAACTCCCCTTTTTAGCATAAAATGACTTTAATTTTCCTAAATAACCAATTAAATGATACCTACATGAATACATTAAAAAAGAATTCAGTTATCGTTATATATTAAAAATAATATATGGTCACTCATGTTTTCCTTATTTCATGCAACTGTTTTTCATAGGTTATATACGAATGAAAAAATATCAAACTCACTGAATTTTTAAAATTTTAAGAGCAATTTTAATACACTTTAATAATTTTAATATTTATGCTTAGTAATTGTTTAAAATTATATTCGATATTAAAATTATATTTTGTTATAAAAAATTCAAAATTTATTGAAAAATTCAAAAATAAAATACTTTGATGACTGATAATCGAACTCGGAATAATATTGTAAGTTATTGTTGATGATGATGATGATGATGTCGTGTCCGCTTGTAAGTTATTATTAATCTTTATATGTAACCAGCTAGAGTTGTCTCAATAAAACTTTCTCTCGTATAAAGGCATAAAATTGTAGGTTTTAGAGAAAGGCATAAATTGCTTAGTGAATTAAAGTTTAAATGCAAATCAATTTCGCAACTTTCAATTTAAGTTAGTCCATAGTAGCTTCATTCTAAAATTATTCTCTTATTTCCTGATCCATTCCACTCGTTCTAGTAAATTAATACAACAGAAGCTATGTAAGCTATATGTGTGAGAAATAACATTTTCTTTCAATGCATTTCATAAAATTTGACAAGAGTCTAAAAATTTGGTGTAAAGACAATATATTAAATTTCATGTATCTAAATCAAGGTGTATTTGAGATTTCGTGCTCAGGAATAGATATAAATAAAAAAGTATTTTTCGAGTTCAGAGGGGTTCTTAACCACTTGACATACGAATTTATTTAACTTTCTAATTAGATAACTCATCCTATTTTGGTAATCTGATATTTAAAAAAATAATATATGGAGCATTTGGGATACTCAATTGGATACTCAATTTCATATTGATTTTTTTTGTATTTAAATACTTAATTCTGTGGCTTAATTGCAGACTTGAAAATAAAAATTTAGTAATTCGATGCGCATGTCAGACACGTCATAGTATGCGAAGTGGTTAAACACAGATTCGTGAAAATCTCAAGTTCGATTTTTTTTTTTACAATATTTTCTCTTAGCATATTTCTTATTTGAGAAAATAAAAATAAAAAATTAATATTTGTTTGTTTGAACCTAATGCAATTCTAATTCTATAAAGTTTTATAATTTTAAATAATTAATAAACGTAAATATTAAAATCATTAGAGTACAGTAAAATTGTTCTTAAAATTTTGAAAATTCTGAGAGTTTGATCTTTTCTTATTGATATATAATGTTAGAAAAATAGTTACATGAAAGAAGGAAAACATGAGTCACTCCAAATTATTTTGAATCTATAATGATGACTGAATTCTTTTTTCCGAATATATTCATAAACTAGTATCATTTAACTGAGTATTGGAAACTTAAAATTAACTTATAATTAAAATGAGAACTACACAAGAAAAACAATTTCTATTCATATCTGGAAGTTATAAATATGTTGTTATGCTTCTAAATAAGAAATATTATTAAAAAAATTCATATTAATTCTAGAACCAATGAGCCCGTGCTTTATACAGACATCGTATTATCGTTTTCAAATTCATAGCTTGAAATCGATTCATTAAAGAAGATTATAATCCACTATAAAATTTATAATAAATTAACAAATGCTTCAAGTTTCCAATAGATTCTTAAAGAAGCCATAAGATAACACATTCCCGAAACACATATTACCTTATTAAATAATAAAAAAACAAAATGAAGGTTAGTATATTAATTTCCGTGATTACAATGTCTGAGATACAGCCTTTATTACATTTTTAATCACCCATTCCAATAACTTAAGATGTTTTAAAATCAATTAATGGCAAAACATGGAAAATATTGAAATTTAATAAAATTTCACGAAATTTTTGAACATTTAACAGCCAATTCTATAATCTTCATTAATCAAATAATCTTGGCTAAATTGATAAATCAATTAAAAAATAAAAATAAATCCTGGTAAACAATTTTTAATCCGTTTTAAAGGCCGAATTCTTATTTCGGATTTATCCGTAAAGTTTCGTATTTTTAAATATAGTTAAATTCAGCTTTTATCTTGAGAATTTCTGAAACAAGAACAATTTTCCCCCCAAATATTTAAAAATCCATCATTGATCTTCTAAATCAATATTATCACCGAAATAATTTTTTTTTCATACAGCAGTTCTTAGCTTTTGAATGTTTAATATCATTTTTAATCATAGATTCATCCTACTAGCCTTAGAATTCTAAATAACTGAAATCGCAAACATTAAACGCTATTATAACATTGAAAAATTTCTTATAATTAAAAAAATTCTAAGAATTTGCGAATTTTTATTCTGCAACAACTTTGAATAAATCTTTGTATGAGTTAACGAAGAACTTCTGACTTTTCCAGTTAATACATTTGAAATTATTAAAAAAATTCTCCTACCCTATATTAACAATTTAACAAACCAATTTGTTAATTATTAACTTTTTTACAAACATTTAATTAGTTCTGAATTTAAGATTTGCGGCTGTTTCAGATTTAGGATGATTTTTAATATTTTTTAGGGTTTATTTCCTAACTAAATTCAAAATAAAGATGTTTTTTTTTTAAATTTTAAATTTACTTAAAATAATATCTCTCCTCATTGAACAAATGAAACTTTTCAAGACATTTACAACATCTCTCCCCCCCCCCCAGAACAACTCATAAAATTTAATGAAAATATTATTTCAGAGCTTAAAATTAGATCTAAGTTTTAAGACGTTTGAAATTTTGAACTCGATTTTTGATACTCGATGGCAATATAATACTTAAATAATTTAAATGCTCTCAATCTTTATTCATATATGAATTAAGTTAAATATTTATTTAAAAAGTAATATCAAACTGGAATTAATTTTGAATATTATTATCTCTTAGATTCTATAATATGTATAATTATGAATTAAGAAATATATTAAAGACCAAAAAGAGAATAATAATAAATGTAAAATGTATTTAAACACTCTTTTATTAGTATACTAAGTAACTTCATTTTATCAATTAGGTATCAGATTTTTTTTATCAAAATTAAGCATATTTTAGTGAAACAGAAATAAATTTTTTAAAATCCAAAATTAAGCTTTAGAGAAATTAAGTCAAAATGGAAGCATGCGAGAGAAATTCCGACAGTTCATTGTAATATTTGATAATTGCGAATAAAATATGATTTTCTTTTATAAATTTTTACTATAATTTCTGAATTTAAAGCTTTTGCTATAATGTCTATACTTTTAATAATAAATAACTGAAGTAAATTTTTTTAGAAAAAATAAGAATTAAAATATTTATTTTGAAAGTAAAATTACGTATCCATTAAATAAACATTTAGTTTGAATATTAATGCGTAGAAATCTAAAGTATTAAAGTAAATTTCTTCTCAAAGAAGTACGTGATTAGAATACGGATACAAGCTCAAAAAAGATGACCAATTGAATACAGTTCTATGCGTATTTAATAATGCCAATGCGACGGCGATGATTTCACTAAATACATTGTGATACAGGTTTATTACTCATTTTTAATTTACAATGAATATCACAAGCAAAAAATTGCTATACATTCATTAAAAAATCGAAATTTATTATAAATATATTTTATTAAAATTTCAATTTATTAGGATCTTTTATGGAAAGCTCGCGCATAACTATAATAAAAAAATATGTTTAAATTTTGAATTTAGATTATAATGAGAAAATAAGAAATTCTTTTTTTAAATAAGAATGTTTCTGATGTAAAATAGAATAATAAATACTTTTAATAAAAACATATGTTTAAATTATAAAAAAATAAATTCTTTTTTAAATAAAGATCTTATTAATGTGAAACAGAGTATTAAATAGAAAAAAAAATTGTTTATGCAGCAAAAGGTAATAAGGCTTCTGAATGAAAAATTAACACATCAAAAAGTATTATAAAAATTATAAGATAAATATTACAAAAACCAGTCAAGCAACATTAACAAATGCTATAAAAATTAAAGTATCACGTAATACTAGGAAAGAAGTTCATGAATATTTATTCAAAATTTTTCTTAATATCATTAAAATTTTAATTAACTAAGGAATTTAATTAGCTATTAAAATTAACTAAGAAAGGAAGAATATAATAAAGAAATAAGTTAAGAATTTGGTTTTAAAATACCAACATTACAAAGAAGAATACACATTATTAAAGAAAAATACAAATATATAGATTATATTGAATTATAACGTTTATTAAAACTTTAATTGTTAATGGATGATTACTTTCTTCGCGATGGAATTGATATAATGCTTCAAAATGTGTTTAAACTAAATGAAACCTGCCCAATCTTGTATAGGGGATTTGCATGCCATGTTGAAGCTTCAATATAATTGCACTCAATTCTCTGATATGAATTAAATATTGTAAGTACTTTTGAAAGTTGTATTGTATGTAATAAGATATAAAGTCTAAAAGATGGGAAATGATATATGTAGAGTTTTTTTTTTTTTTAAAAAATAACTATTTCATCAATCATAAAATAGGATTAAAAAAACAATTGAAAATCTGAAAATCAAAACAAAAATTGTAACAGAAGTTGCAACATAAAACAATAAGAGAAAGCTCTATAGCTAGAATAAATATCATAATACAGAAATTTTTTTTCAAATATTCGTTTCGTAAAAATTAAAATTCATAATACATAAGATTAAGATTCCACAAATACAAATATGGACAATTGCTTCTGTTACTTTTTACTATAACTGTTTATTTTTTCCCTAATAATCTTGTGGTTTGTGGTGTCCTTTGTTGAGTGTTATTAAAAAGTTAAAAGACATTTATTCATTCATACTCAATACCACTAGTTTTAATACAGAACATTTTTTAAAGAATTTTTCGAAATGATGTGGTAAAATATTTTATAACAGACAGTTATAATAATTTATTAGATATAATTATATCTAATAGATTATTGTATCCATATTATTGTACTTTACATTATTATACCTACATATACTATTATACTATAGATTATTATATCTTTGTCCTTATATTTATATTATTGTATCTTTGTTTTTGAAATAGGCATACATTTAGTGATTTTAAGCATTTTCAGTTCTATTTTGGATTGAAATTTCAAGATTCTTTAAATACAGCACATAACGTTATATATAATGAATAACCGAATGAAATATAAATAAATATCAGCTCTTTTAACATTTTTTCAACCACGGTCAGTTTTCAAATTAAGTATAAAATTGTTCTTCAGTTTTAAAAAGTGAAAGGAATACATAAAATATTGAAAAGTTAAGATAATATAAAATAAGAATAGGACAAAACAACAACAACTGTGAACCAAGATTCACCATCTTGGATATTATATTAATGAAGATATCGTTGACGCATTTTAGGAATTTACTTATTTAATTATTCTTATTCAAACATAGGAAACATAGAATAGGAAAATATCAAATGACTTTATTAATTAAATTGATTATTAAATTTGTCTGCAATAAATATTATTACTTTTTGATAATAAAAAAATAATTTTTGGGCAGAAACTTATTTCTTGTTTCTTAAAAGAATTTCTGATGATTATATTTGTCATCAAAAATTGGGAAAAGTTGTGCAAAATTATATATATATATATATATATATAT
>JAOUZG010042400.1:830085-860988 GCA_026289955.1 Argiope argentata
AATCAATAAAGAAAAGCCACAATGTAACCGATTGACCTCATGGAATTCGTCAATAAATTAAAAAAAAATATTAGTAATTTCAGTTACCTTTACAAATATTGTGTCAGGTACAATATTTTACGAGTTTTTAATACATAAATACACGGTGTATCATTTAAAATATTATTAACGACCTGACAAAACACTTTTTCAATAATATGCTTCCTTAAAATGGAGGATTGAAAGTTTATAACACATTATTCTAAAGGTCCATCAGGCCAAGGACCATACGGACCCGGTGCATCCGCCGCCTCAGCAGCCGCTGGAGGATATGGACCAGGAGCTGGACAGCAAGGACCTGGAGGACAAGGTGCAGGAAGCGGTGGACAACAAGGACCTGGATCTCAAGGACCAGGAGGTGCCGGCCAACAAGGACCATACGGACCTGGCGCAGCCGCCGCCGCAGCCGTACCTGGAGGATATGGACCAGGAGCTGGACAACAAGGCCCAGGTGGAGCCGGACAACAAGGATCTGGATCCCAAGGACCAGGAGGTGCCGGCCAACAAGGACCATTCGGACCTGGCGCAGCAGCCGCCGCCGCCGCAGCAGCAGGAGGATATGGACCAGGAGCTGGACAACAAGGACCAGGAAGTGGAGGACAACAAGGTAACTTATATTTAAAATCATTGCCCGGAAGTTTTATTTCGGGTCTAAACTTTTAAAGAATCTAGAACCATTTCCTTTCTTTAAACTTTCTTGTTAATTAACGCGTCAAGAGCTAAGTCAATCTGCGACAAATATGGCATGGAAGTAACCCACTCTCACAGCGAATACTTTTTTTGAAGTGTAGAAATTCGATCTGGAAATATACCATTTTTTAGATTAAATATCAACCATCTTCACATATATCTTTCCAATATTTCAGAAAAAATGTTAAAAGCCTAAACATTCAAGGATTTTAGATAACCGTAAATTTTCTTTCAATTTCAAAAGTGCGTTTCTCGGTATTCAAAACTCAAGCAATCGAATTGCAATTTATTTCAGTTTTTACAAATATAATCGGAAAAGGACAACATATTTGACCTCAATTATAAAATGAAACTAAAGGACATTTATATTAATGTTAAAATAATATGATGGGGAAGAAAAAATAATTATACTTGAATCTATATATAATTTACTAGGAGCAATAACATTTTTTATATATTAAATCTATAAAGAAAAGCCACACTGTAACCGATTGACATCATGGAATTGTTAAAAAAATTTAAAAAAAATGTTAGTAATTTCAGTTACCTTTACAAATATTGTGTCAGGTACAATACTTTATGAGTTATTAATACATAAATACTTGGTGTATCATTTAAAATATTATTAACGACCTGACAAAATACTTTTTCAATAATATACAATTTATAGATATACACTTTGCTTACGATGGATTTTTATTTATCAATTCGTCCAATTAATTTAGAAATCAAAAGTCTTTGCAAGATTATAAGTTATGATAAAAATAATTAATAGCTTTTCATCAAGAGTGATATGTGATAAAAACTTTACTTGATTCGAAGAATTAAAAATAATTTTTTTTAAAAATTACACTAATATTTCACAGTGATTGGTAATTAAAATTTCTCGGTGAAAATTATTCCGTTTACATTTAAATTGAGAGGTATGTGTAGAGAAATAATCAAATATAATCTTTCAAGCTTTTTCAAAAAGAGAAAAACACTGTGCTTTTTTATAAAAACACATATATATAGAAATGGATTTTTCTTAACTTAATGCAAACTGCAATCAGAGTTTCTTGTCTAATGAATTATATCAATATACTAAAATTATAAACTACCCTTCTGATATAAGTAAACTGAAAAAATGTCAGATAGACTTCCAATGATTTCCTAGTGTGAAGTAATGAAATATTTCCTCGCATTCACAGATGCGATTAATTACAGCTAAGAAATGAAATTCATATAAATAAATAAATCAACTTCCCCATTTAAGAAGAACTTTACATATTCATCTACATATATATAACCGAAAAATTAAAACTGAACGCTCTAAGTGAAAATTGGCAAATAATAACCGGCTATTGCTTTACTTCAAACCTTCTACTCATTGAGGTTACAACTAGAAAGAAAGCGCCTTTCCTCTTTCCAAAATTACCCAGTGTCAAAATCGAGAATACATACTTTTTCCATAATATTAATTAAATTAAAATGGAGTGTCTGCACTAACAAATATTGCGAAAGAACATAATAAATTAAACTTCTAACAATTTAAGTGAGCTTCATACGCATTGGAAATCTATTCAAAAAAATTATGCAGTTTTGCTTTATCTTAAATGACTATCGATCTCAAAGAATAATCGATATTCCGAAGCGGATTCAAATCACACAGTTCTTAATAATTTCTGCATGATATGCTTCCTTAAAATGGAGGATTGAAAGTTTATAACACATTATTCTAAAGGTCCATCAGGCCAAGGACCATACGGACCCGCTGCATCCACCGCAGCAGCAGCCGCTGGAGGATTTGGACCAGGAGCTGGACAGCAAGGACCTGGAGGACAAGGGGCAGGAAGCGGTGGACAACAAGGACCTGGATCCCAAGGACCAGGAGGTGCCGGTCAACAAGGACCATACGGACCTGGCGCAGCCGCCGCCGCAGCCGCAGCTGGAGGATATGGACCAGGAGCTGGACAACAAGGACCAGGTGGAGCCGGACAACAAGGACCTGGATCCCAAGGACCAGGAGGTGCCGGTCAAAGAGGACCATACGGACCTGGCGCAGCCGCCGCAGCAGCCGCAGCTGGAGGATATGGACCAGGAGCTGGACAACAAGGACCAGGTGGAGCCGGACAACAAGGACCTGGATCCCAAGGACCAGGAAGTGCCGGCCAACAAGGACCATATGGACCTGGCGCCGCCGCCGCCACAGCAGCCGTTGGAGGATATGGACCAGGAGCTGGACAGCAGGGACCAAGAAGTCAGGCACCTGTTGCATCCGCAGCAGCTTCTCGCCTTTCTTCACCTCAAGCCAGTTCGAGAGTTTCATCTGCTGTGTCATCTTTGGTGTCCAATGGTCCCACGAATCCCGCTGCTCTCTCTAACACTATCGGCAGTGTCGTGTCACAAATTAGTGCAAGCAATCCCGGCCTCTCTAATTGCGACGTACTCGTCCAAGCATTGTTGGAAATGGTATCCGCCCTCGTTCATATCCTTGGATCTTCTAGCATTGGGCAAATTAACTACGGCGCATCTTCTCAGTATGCCCGAATGGTTGGCCAATCTGTAGCTCAGGCCCTTGGTTAATTTCGAGAATGATTTCAATCCTTTTATTACTGTATTGAGAAATTTCTAATTTTTCTGAATAAATTTTGAAGCATATTTAACAGGTCGTCTGCGTTTATTTTTTGAATTGTTATAGTTAGATGTAAAATGCTTTGAACATTTTTTCATAAAAATTTATGTCCTTTTACATATTATATTTACACAACCACTGAAACGTTGAAATTAATTCGATATTTTAAATAAAAATAGTAATTTGTCATTTTTGTTTCATATAAAAATAGGACGGCATCAGCAATCAATCGGAGGGTGGATCAATAGATTTTTAAAAGGCCTTTTGCACTATGCGCGAAAATATGCTTTTAGATCTTACATTTTGACTGTTACAAACTGGGTGGGTCACAGAAAAGTAACAGTTATTTGCACACCTTGAAAGAAAAAATTACGACTCGCAATTTGTTTACTTAAAAGTCAACATTGTAAAATTTAGTATTGATATGATTTAATTTTGATAACTTTTAAGAATATTTATTTTTTCTAATATTTAAAAAAAATCATATCAAATATGCGACAAACGATTGCGTCCACATCTTCAAATCTAATTTTGAACTAAATTTGAAGACTTTCGATGACTGGGGGGAGGTGTGCATGCTGTGTATGCTATTTCACAAAAAAATGACATTTCCTTTTTAAATATCCTTTGTCAATAAATAAATGGACGAAGACGGTGTAAATAAAACTTTAAATTTGCTTTCTCTATCACATCTCACAATAAATCTTCTTATCTCCATCATGGTCTGATGGAGTCAGACCAGATCAAATAAACCGTTGACGGTCCTAGAAGATGAATAAATATCCCCAGCACTGTGGTCAAGGCAGTCAACGATGTGAGAGGGAGTGGCCTGGAGAAGTTGGTATTCAGGACAAAGGGGAAAAGAAATTTTAGGTGTCCTCTGGCAAATAACGAAATGAAAATAAGGAACGACCTATCTTCTGAGATGGGGGAAAAACATGGTGTGGCTGTTTCATGGACACGGGTGTGTGTTGTACATAAATACGTTTATGTAAAGGGTTATATTTTTTTAAATAAAATGTTTTTATTTATGTACTAGACGCCTTAGGCGACCAGTTGGTTCGCCAGTATTAATGCTCGCTAAAATTTGCTTGCTAATATTTTATGTAGCTGTGTCTCATAACAGGTTTTTCACCAAAATATTTTTAAACCAAACAAATTTTGATAAACATATAGTTCATTTAAAGTATTATTTATTATTATTTTCTACAGATGATCTGTCCACTGTACTACTCATCTTTCTCTTTCTATCCGAGCAATGATTGTCCCGGAATTGACATTTTACTTAAATGGTGGTGGGGAAGGTCTAAAATTCTGTTTTTATAGAATAATGAGATTCAAATTTTCATAAATGTAAACACACTAAACAAATAAAGGCACAATTGCTTTTCAAGAGATGCAAAAGCTTAAAAACAGCTTGGAAAATGCCTCGCACAGACGAAATAATGGTGGCACACGCACCCTTCTTTTCTTTTCTATCTTTTTTTCTTCACTACTTTTCTTTCTATAGCAGGCATAGATTAAATATTCATACCGACCAATAATAAAAGCAACTATTTTCTTTCTTTTTTTAAACATCCCGTTATCTATGAATGAAAACCAACTGACTTAGCGTATTTCTTTCTAAACAAATCATTATTTATTACTTCCTGCTATCTTACTCAGTTAGTGTGGGGGAAGGAAATGAAGATTTTTGGCGGGAAAGTAAGAAAAGTGTCGTTTTAACTATTTTCCAAGCAGTTTTTTGTTTTTTTCTCTCCATAAGAACCATCCTCGTGTCTTAACGAAAATATTTTTTAAAAAATTAGCCGAATCGGTCAAGCCGTTCTCCAGTTTTGCGCTTAGCAACGCATTTCGAGTTGCATTTTTATTAATATAGATTTAGGATAAAAGCAAGGAAACAAACAATTATTGTGTTACGATATAACTTTGTTAATTATACTGTGATATGTGTTAATATGTGATACGAAAAGTACGAAACAAATGGCATACAAGATACATCGAGATTTCTGGTAAACGTTAAATCAATACAGGAATTTCCTAAAGTTGTTGTCGAAGTTTCAATATAAGATAAATTGAGCTCGCTGAGCATGAAGTCGGGCAATGATCAGTTCTGTGAGACATCAAGATTAAAGTCTCCTACTATCATAACTAATGTAGTAAGATCAGGATCGTATAATTTTAGGTTTTATTATTACCGTTCAACTGTTCTTGAGAAGACCTTTCCAACCGTATACGATCTTTGTATTTGGTTTTTTCTTTTTGGCACGTATAGATCGACATTATATATTTTTGATACTATTTTTTTATTCTAACTCCTTATTATATTCACTGTCACTACCTTAAACTAACATTTTATATACAATCGATATATTTTGACGAGAGCAGATGATTAAAATTTAAGCGAACATCGTAGCTTCGCCGAGTCAAAAGTTATAGTAATTGCGAATCTTGATGCGAGCGATGCGTAACTTTTTTCGTTTATAGTAATAATTTTTTTTATCCTTTAGCTAGCCAGTGGTATAAGTTAATTTTGGATGTAGAAGATAGATACGAAACTACAACGCCAAACTGTATCCCCCGATTTTGTTCTCACTAGGTTTCTTGGATTGCCCCCGTATGGTAACAAATTTAAAGACGTATTTACACCAAAGGAAATCTTGGTTAGGCGTCTTGTACCAGTGGTTTGATCGAGGCATCGGCCAGTCTTCTCTGGCGACAGCCTTTTTGAAGGAGAAAAGCTCCAGATAGGTCAGTTTGGTAGAAGTGGAGGTATTTTGAATCAACCCTCTTTGGCCAGTTTGTCCGCCATTTCGTTGCCATGGGTGTCTACATGTGATGGCATCCAGTGAAGATGTATTTGGTGATGCTGCGAGAGGGTCTTGAGTTTACTGTGGATGGTAATACTTGTACCATTTCCGGTACTTAATCGAATTTTGAGGTGATGAAGCGCGCTGCGGCCATCTGACAAGATCCAGACGTCACCAAAGTTGTTCTCTTCAGAGACCGTCCCAAGACCAATCTCAATTGCGAGGAGTTCACTTCTGAAGACAGAGCAAAAGTCAGGGTTACGTTGGAATAAAGAGACTCTGCGACGAGGAGGGGTTTCAATGTAAATTCCACTCCCTGCCGTTGTTAAGACGTGATGGGTCGTATTCCTGGGAACCAAGGAAAACTAATGACTCGGAGGATCATATTGCCTGGGAACCGAGAAAGACTGGAAAACCCAGAGGGATCGGGTTGCCTGTGACCACCAGGAGGCGTAGTAACTTGGGGAGGCGAGATACCAGTTTAAAAAGAGAGAAGAAGTCGGTGGACAATTCAGTCTGTCGGAGTCGTCGAGATGTGCTGATCGTTTTTTTTTCATCCTATTTTTAATTGTTGTGTTGTGTATTTGTGTTGTGTGTTGTGACATCCTAGCAGAAAATAAAGAAGATGTCTAAAAGTCCTGATTCATCTTTTCGACTCCAGTACACCGTATTACCGATTTTACTGCCATCGGTGTAAATCTTAATGTCTGTTTTGCGAATGTTATTAATGATTTCCAAATGTTAATTGCGTGTCACAATAAAAGAAGATGTAACTTGTAAACTTTTGGCCATTAGATCTATACTACTATTATAAATTTGAAAGTTTGGATGGATGGATGACGTTAGTCAATCACTCTAGAACGGGCTTAATGAAATTGGATGAAATTTAACACAGAAATAGATTATAGTCTAGAATAGAGCTTTGGCTACTATTTATTCCGGTTAATTGAGTGGTTAATCAAAAACATCAAAATGTTCTTAGTGTTAAGAAATGATAACACTAAGAACATTTTGATGTTCTAAAATGCGAAACTGAAATTCTGTTCGTCAATTATTCCGATATTGTTACATAGAAAATATAATTTTTTCTCTATATATTCTACTTTAAAAGAAAAAAAAGTACTGAAATTCTGCTCTACACAGCTGAGCATGAATCTGACTTCCAACACCTTCCCTGGCCACCGCATAGCCCGGATCTTAACCCCACCGAAAATGTGTGGGATATGGTGGAAAGACGCATCCAACAGCACTCTCCTCTTCCATTTAATTTACAAGATCTAAATGGCAGCATAGCCAACGCATGGTGTTCTCTGGATGTAAATGCACTCCATAAGCTTGTAGACTTGATTACCCAAATGAATCAGAGCGGTTATCCATGTAAAATGTGATCAAATAAAATATTAATCTAGGGCTTCTAATACATTGGCCGTTTAGAGTATGTAAGTTATCAGAATAATTTTTAAAAAATTATGTAGCATAGATTTGTAATATGGTACTATTCATGTAATCAGTTTCAAGCATCTTAATTCGTGATGTCTCCCACTCTATTTATAGATTTCAAGTATCACACAACTTGTTTTCGGAAATTTTCACCAAAATTTGATGTACGAACATTTATTTGCATGTTTCAGAAGTTCTGTTTCACATATTTCCCATCACTCAAAGAAACAGAATGATAAAGAAGTACTGAAAAAAAAATACAATATACAAAAATACAAAAAATACACGCAAAATATCATCCACAAACGCTTATTATTATTATATTTTAAAAGAACATATGATCATTTATGACACGCTAGCTTTTAGCTCCGACTTCGTACGCGTGGAAATTTTGATGGGCATGTATGAGAACAGGCGGTCTAATCACAATGTAAAATATCAAACCGTATCAATATGGTGCTGTTGAAAGAAAATTTCTCCAAAAGAAATAGTTTGTCGCCAAATTTTTACGAAATGGCCGAATGTAGCGCGAACAGCAGCAATAGCGTTTCCAATCTTAAGGTTTCGATGACCGCTGCATCAAATTAACGGAAATAAAAAAAAATCAGTAAATTCAGAAAAATGAAATGTACGCAAAGAATTTAATTGAAAATAATGGAAGTAAACGAAAGGAATACGTACAATAGGAAATAATCAAGGGGAATGAAAAGGAAAGGTTGAATTACAATAACATAAAAAAATGAAGGCAATGTAAACTCAAACAAAGCGCTACCGAAAAATTAGCAACCTCGCAAAGCAGCAAATAGTTGTATATGAAAACGTAGCCCATACAACTAACCTAAAAACAATTTACTTACAGTGTGTATCTGAAATAAAACAAAACAGCAAACCAATTATTCAAAATCACTTCGCTGATTAGTCTGGCCGAAATCAAATTGAACCAAGAACATGATAATTCAGTGCCAATTGGGGCAACGCAAACGAGTCAATTTTCTACCCCAGTTGGGGTCATACGAATCAGATTTTTTTTTATTTTCTAGTTATGTTTTAATTTGGCGCTTTTCCATTAACTGAGTGCAAGCGAAAATTGAGTTAATAATGAAGAATTCCACCAAATTTCTTTCGCCATTTTACGCTTGCGCTCGGCTAACGGAAATGTACCTTTACTTTAATTCAAAAGTACTTCAGAATGAATCCGGAGGATCGATTAATTAACAATATTTAAATCTTAAATTCATCAAACGCTAAGAGAATAAACAGAGCAGTTTGAAATAACCGGCCGAAAACATGTTAAGCCTTACTCACTTGACGGTGGGGAAGCGAAGAATTTTGTTGAAAAAGCTAGTTTTTAATTAATAAAAAATGAACCACTGAATTAATCGGAATAAATAGCAGCCAAAGCTCTATTCTAGACTATAATCTATCACTGAATTACATTTTATCCCATTCCATTCAGCCGTTCTAGGTTGATTGACTAACATCATCCATCCATCCATCCAAACTTTCACATTTATAATAGTTGTATAGATCTAATGACCAAATGTTGAAATATGAAATAAAAATGGCAAATTCGATCGAATGGTTGGGGCTGCTAGAGTAAGTGCCAAAAGGTTTTGGAAACAATTTTAAATTTCCACAATATGAAGCATATAGTGAATATATATATATATATATATATATATATATATATATTTACAATCTTCTATGTTGCATCTATGGTCACAAGCTCTTATATAAAGCAAAAATCAATGAAATTGATCTTGTGTTTTAAGTTCGCAAACTGGAATAACATTTTGTCAAGATTCTACGTGTGTGTGTACTTCAATGAGGTTTTAAAATCATTATTAACGGTTTTGAAAGTATCCAAGGTTAGAAACCCAGTCAGTAGACTTTTATTTAAAGCAAATGTTCTCTATAGAAAAAAAAGAAAGTCAAATGAAATAAAATTTCATACAAAAGAAATTTTTTTTAAAAAAAAAAGTCTTTTAACACCGAATATTAAAGCATTGCGATACGAACTGAGGATTCGATACATTTGAGACTAGCCGAAGTACTAAACACTGGACTTTAAATGCATTAAGAAACATGCATTTTTTAAAAAAAAATTGATACCACTGAGGGTACTGTGTTAGAGGTGATTGTTCTCTGTTCCAGAACTAAATTACGATCTGCGGGTGAATGAATGAAAAGCAGGAATGAAGCCCGCCTCGTAAAAAGGATTTGTGACGTGTGTGAGCTAGAAGTCAGACTTCTGCCCTCGGGTACTCAGGGGGCCATACCTTCAGAAGCTACTTCACCCCTCTTTCCGTTGTAAAGCGGAACGCGACAACAACAACAACAACAACTAAGTGAAATCTGAGGTCGCAAATTTCAAGTTATCATGCGAGAACATTATGATTTTTAAGTGATTATTTGTCTTAATTTAAATCATTAACCAGTTAAAACCCGTTTTAGAACAATCACGAGACTTCTCTCCCTCTTTAAGGATATTTTTTTGTAAAATTTCATTTTCACTTTTTTTAGCTGGCTAAAAAGTTTTAGACCTTGTAAGACCCACTCCTCTACTCCCAACGAGGGCGATAAGAAAACCTGCTAGGAGGCAAAAGATCACGTGGTACCAAAGGGGGCGAACCACGGGAGGGCCGAGGAAGAACCGAGAGGGGGCAGAGGAAGGACGAGCGTGGAACGAGGGGGGTGCGATTCGCCATGAACGAGAAACTAGCTTCTTTTTCTTTTCAACTTTCATTTCAATTTTAATCTGTTGTGAATATGTAAAAATAATATATTAATCCAGAACAAGATTGTCTCCTTCGTTATTTCCATTACAATCACCACGATTGAGGTAGTCAACGAACGAGATGGAGTCAGATATTTAAACGACCATTCAGGCCTAGCCTATATCCGGACTCAGCAGTCTAAAAGTGTAAACTGGAAATGCACGCGGAAAAGACGAAGGAACCTTACTGAGCTCGACTGATTTTGAGGTTAGAAACCCAGTATCTTCGGCGAAAAGTTCACTATTACCGGAATATTCGGCGAAAAGTTCACTATTGCTATTGTATATGTGGTAAAATCCAAAGAACGCAATGCAGATTGATATTACAATTATATTCTAATATTTACAGTATTTTGAGAAATACGATTAGTAAGAATGTGCTTATAATATCATTCAAAAATATATGTAAGTTGCGATTTACAAAATTGTGATTGTTAAAACTAAAAGAGAATTAAAAAAAGAAGGACAATCTTTTGAGCGCGAGATTAATTATTTAAAAGAAAGAAATCGTAAACAAACTGGAAGATGATGCCATTTCATAGATACTACAAACAAGAAGCAATTGATAATAAATTGAATTAAACATCTCAAACAATACTGCCAAAACAAACCTCAGATATCATGTGCCAGGTGACTCGCCATCTACCAATGAAAAAACGAATATTTCTTGCCTTCAAATTTCGGAGACACCAAAACCTCGTAACAAAAACAATATCATGTTCTCACATGATAAAAAAATAGATTAAGAATTATAAATTTGCAATAAACATAATAACGTACATTAAAAAAATTCAAACTTTTTAGAAACTTGTTAAAATGTTGAGAAAATTAACATAACAAGTAGTTATTTTTATAAATGACCTAGAAAACCCGTTATTTCCAAAATTTTAGCTCAATATAGTATACTGTATAGGCTTTACTCCTTTTTTCAACAATTTAAACTCCTTTGTTAACCTTTTTTAAAACAAAGCGGTAAAGTCATTTTTCAGTTCGATTTCTATAATCCTATTTTCAATAATTTAAACTCCTACCTTTTTTAAACAAAGGTGTAAGCCATCTTTCTATTCAATTTCAATAATTCTGTTTTCAACCATTTAAACTCCTTTGTTAACATTTTTTAACAAAGGGGTAAAGCCATCTTTCAATTCAATTTCAATAACTCTTTTTTCATAAACTCATTTGTTAACCTTTTTTTTAAACAAAGGGGGTAAAGTCATTTTTCAGTTCAATTTCAATAACCCTTTTTTCAACCATTTAAACTCCTTTGTTGACCTTTTTTAACAAAGGGCTAAAGCCGTTTGTTAAAAAATATTCAATAGCTAGCTTTAAATTTAAAGCCTTCTTTCAATTCAATAGCTTCGGTTAAAAAAGGCGTAGCATGTATCCTTGAAATACTTCCATTCAAAGAATTTGAGTGAACTTTTTTTCTCTCTCGTAGGACAACATATTGCAATTTTCAAAAATTAATTGCAAATAGCTTAAATGCAATCTCATCTCAAATATTAGATGAAATAGGCTGATGGGAAATTTATCTGACCGTGTATGCGTGGACATGATGCCTCAAAATGGAAGCCAATAGATGAGTTAAATGTATCATGCAATTTTATCAAAATGTAGATTTGTATTATTTTAAAAAATATATAATTAGTAAAATAATTGTTTATCCGTGAGTTTTTCTATTCGTGAATGTTTGATTAATCATTA
Organism: Argiope argentata; assembly: GCA_026289955.1. Classification (NCBI taxonomy): domain Eukaryota; kingdom Metazoa; phylum Arthropoda; class Arachnida; order Araneae; family Araneidae; genus Argiope; species Argiope argentata. The sequence continues at coordinate 842,159 of JAOUZG010042400.1, forward strand.
AAAAAAAAGATATATGAAATTAGGAACGTTGCTTTGATATCATTATTACGCATATGTGTCGAATTTTTGCTCCAATTTAAAGGGATAGGAAGATGTACAAAATCCAAACTTAACACTTTTCTCGTGTTCTGGGACGCCCGGTTCGAGCATGTTTGTTCTTCTGTGTACTATGTGTACCCCCCTTCCCTTGTAAAAAGGAGCTGCGCAAACAAATGTGTGTGATAGAACTAAGCCGGTCTTCTTCCTTTCTCTAAGTGCTCTGGTCCTTGTGACGTCAATCTTTCCCCAACCAGTTACGGACCTGGTCCAGCACTGCTGGCCAATGGGGGCAAGCAACAACAAAAAATCCATAATTAATTCTATTCAAATATACATAGAAAAACGAATAACCTTGCACTGAGTAAGCACATGCATAGTAGAAAGTAGGGAAATAAATACTATCATGGATCTTAATCTTGATTGCAAATACTCAGATTGCTGTTAATAATAATAATAATAATGATTGTTAAAAATTGTTTTCCTGTATGAACCCCACAACTTTTATGGTCGATTCTGCACATGTGCAGTTTAGAAAGTTTTGTTCCATAAGTAAATCCCGCGTCGGTAACAAAAATCCGACTAAAGTAATGTATAATCCTTTATTTGATACGGTTAAATAACAAGTTGTGATTTTAAGGCATAACTATGAATCCTACGCTTTTGAATTTTTATTAATAATTTATTACCCACGCAACATTGAAGTATTTATCTGCATTATTTTGCATCAGAAGATTTTTAAAAACATGTAATAAAAAATCATGCTGCACTTCATACAAGATTCATCAAATGTCATCTCATTTATCTACTCAGATTTTATCCTTTAATGAAGAATACTCATCAGCATATCAAAGCTTCAAAGAACTGTGAAATTTATATAGAATTTTTGAAATTATATTTATTTATTTTATATTTTATAGATCTACCGATTTATCTAAGAAATATATCTTCTTTGATAAACTATTGAAAAAAATATCTTAACCCTTTGAGGTCCGAAAAATAATTAGATGCAAAATTAATCACCTAATTCAAAGATTTGTTTATTGCTATGAAAAAATATATATATAATTCTTTTAAGTCGAATTTCTTTGAAAAATTAATCTACATCTCTTAACCATTATATAGGCGTTTTTAACAATTAAATTTGAAAAATAAATAAATAAAACGTCAAAATGATGCACAGTCTTGGAAGTCGAGTCAGAGGCAAAATAGGACCGCAAAGGGTTAAGATAGTTTATGGTGTTAAAACTTTCTTAATTATCAGTTTTATAATTATCAGTTCAAATTACCCAAACATTTAATTCAGTTTACTTTGCTATTTGTTTTTCTCTACATCGAGGTGTAAATACTAACAATTAAATATTAAAAGCTAAACTAATATTAATAAATAGTTAAACTAGTATCAATATTAATAAATAGTTAACTAGTAACAATATCAATTACATTATTTCCGAATAGAAATAATTAAAAATGTTCTTCTTGTTTCTTTTATGAATTTGAAAGGTATCATTTTAGTTTGTTCATTATAGAACTTTAAAAAAAGAGTTCGATTTTTAAAAATCGAACACACAATTCCATGTTTTTACACAATATAAATCTGAAAAGCGAATATAATATAATCTAACAATATATTATATTATATTCTTTGAAAGTTAGATTGATTTAAAACCAAAATTTAATTGCATCTGTTTACTTTGAGCGAAGTAAAATGATTGGAGGTAGAGATTAGTGTAAAAAGTATAAACTTTCATTTTTTTAAAAATTGATTTATGTATCTATACATAGTGTAAAATGAACTCCCCTGTGAGCGTCAGTATGTTTGAACCGCAAAAACTGGAGAAATAGTTAACTGATAATAGAAATATTTATACCATTTTGTTGAGCATTTATTGGGGAAGGACTTAGTTCATTAAAGTTACTTCAATCTAAAAAAAAGCAGTTTTTTAATTGCGATTCTAATTTTGCACTTACCCGCGCATGTGAGAAAACCACGAACTGTGCATGTGCAAATAGAAAGAACTGTGGCATGCATATGCAATACATTTCTTTGTTTATGAATGATTTTAAACAGCGATTCAAATCCCATTATGCCCAAAAGAAAAAAAAAACCAAACTTGGCGAGAACTCATCAAATGCCAAAAAGCTTCGTTCGTTAGGAAAATGAAGAGGAAGGAAACGTTCGGTTAGCAAATATCAGAGAAATAAAGTTCACACTTAGGGAAAGAGAGTATTTTTATGATTATGATAATAACTGTCTCTCTTTAAATCACATTGTGTTAAATGTCGATATACTAATTGATATCGCCCATGAGGTGGCGCTTCTGTTACCCTCTCTGAGGAAGAATACATATGTAGTCTCTTCAGTGTGTTTTGGGTAGTCTTGAATAAACCCTGTGTTTTGTGAACCATGTGACTCCATTTATTGGAATCTTTGAAAGTCTAATGCAGAAATATTTTACATAGCAACTGAATTGCGGAGACAGAATGAATCTCCTGAGGAGCGAAATGATCACCTATGTTTTGCCCTAACCGACATATCACATATTTAACTTTGTAAAAGACTAAATATTTCTGAATGAGTGCTATACATTTCTGTAGCTATTTTTGTTATTTTCCAAATATATTTTTATGTTTGTTTGATGTTGCGTAACATGCCCATGTCGTATCGGGTGGAGACTAGACTTAAATTAAAAGATAATTTTTTTTCTTGGATGCTATGCCACGGACAACACCGTGCGGGTACTGCAGGTAAATAACAGAAGCCTACAAGTTTGAAATAGAGTAACGAATTATTTATTAATTTGGTATGTTAACTGTTTTTGTTGTTGTATCAAATGGCACTTGTCATGGACAAGCCCGCCGTTGACCCAGCAGGAGATTTAAGCCGAATGAAGCGTCTCTCGTATTTGAGTAGCGCCAACTAGGGTCAAGAGTATGACTTTGCTATACACTCACCACATTCGCTTGCACAACCCCTTTTCACAGGGGGGCACATTCACACATCTCACAGATAGCACACAGAAGAACAACCATGCCCGAACCGGGACTCGAACCCGGGACTTCCAGAACACGAGGAAGACGCGCTACCTCTGTGCCAGCAAGCCGGCTTAACTGTTTTTAATGAGCAGATTGAATTTGTTTAGTTTAATTTCAAATTACGGTACAGCAAAGAAATAAACATAAACACTGTTTTGATCTTTCATACAAAAACTTTACAGCTACTCTTGAAAATAAACTTTTCGCCAGATATACAGCATTGACTCAACTAACTGGTTTTAGGGACGTTCTTATAAACAAAAAGTTAAAATTTATTTATTGTATCCAATAAAAATACATAACATTTAATAAAAAATTAATTGAACAACTTTTCTACAGAGGCATATCGCTTAATCAACGACAGAAGAAAAATCAGCATATTTCATGTATTCAAGTCGTATACCGATTGTTAACTTTTATTTTTCATAAGATGAAACGTTGTTAAGCCATTTCAAAGTATTGATTTTAGATTCTTAAAAATATTGCATCATACATATCGATTTCTTTGTTTTTTAAAATTAAAATTTCCCATTAGGTATTTTATTCTCATTTTTAATGTGTTTTCAATGGTCATGAAGTGTATTGCCGACCAATTATTTTTTATAATACTATTTTCAGATTTTCAACGAAAAAGAAAAAGGATTTGAAAATTTGAAATGTATTTCCTTTATAACAATTCATCTTGAGTATTCTTGTGGAAAGGTAAACTTTATCAATGAAATTAAATAATTAATTGCTTAGTTAAAAAAAAATTCGAATAAAATTTTTAAAATAATTTTTTATTGCTTGCTGAATCCAGTTTGATAAAAAATTTCCTTTAATTATTCTTAAATATACGTGGGAGTCTAACCAAATCTTCCAAAAACGTTATACCCTTCAGATAGCGGGATTTTAGTGGCGTGATGTCTATGTTATTTTTTCTCAAATATTTAAGGGTTAGTTTCTAAACCAAGATTAAAATAATGCAAACGAAGGATGAAGAGACTTCTTTAAAAAAATAAAAGAATTTATTGAGAGTTAAAAGGGAATATTTACAGTCGGGAGTATTTACAGGGAAATATTAAAACATGGAGATATTAAATAAACAGAAAGTTAGATTATTTCCTCTAGGAGGACATTAGAAGTAACAAAACATTATGACTGAAAACATATTACCGCGTAGCCGCATAGCTTTGCGAGCGGGAACCGCTAACGCGTGGAGAGCTTCTTCTCTTACGGAAGTTAGTCGGGCTTCTGGCTCAATTGGGATAGTTTTTCAGAAGCTCGATAGATGGCGTTGTTCTGGAATGTTGTACTAATTAAAAGTATCGTCCGCTGGGAAATGATCTAATCTTTTACAATTCTCGCTTTGATTTAGTCGACCATTGGGTGTTGATAAAATAAAATGAAGGCAGATGATGGTTAAATAAAATAGCTCTGTGGAATATCCTACATATAAGCTCTTAAATGATTTTCGACTTTCATTCAATTCCAAATATTTTCATTTTAAAAATCAAAATTATTCAATTATCTTTTGTTTTTTATTAAAAGAATTTTCTAAATTCTAATTCGTGACAAATATCTTTTTATTTAAAACTTAATTTCTGGTATTCAATTAAAATTTTCTATTTATAAAATTCCTTTAAAAAATGTGTCTGAAAATTGTAATTTTTAAAAATGGATCTTAGATTTTTATTCTTAAATCAAGATTGCCATCAAGATTGTTTAGTAATTATTTCCCCTTGGCTCTACGCTTCCCCCCCTCTAGCTTACGGGCGGTACAACCGTTGCACCAAGATTTTTTTACCTTTCCTTACGGGGTGGTACAACTGTTGTACCAGCAAGGAGTTTGAATTTCCTTCCCCCACTTGAACTTCCCGGCGGACGGAAATGCCTCATAAAACTCACTTCCCTTTTGTGCTTTACCCCCTTAGGGTCAGGAGATTTCGTCCAGCTGTAGTTATAATCACTGTTGGCGCTAGTGAGTTTTGTGAGCCCTGCTTTGGCGACATTTTTTTAAGTAACACTCCTAAGAGATCTCGAATGAGTTTGCATAATTTCATTTATTAGTAGTGGTCGATTGAAAATATTATTCTTTTCCCCCTTTGCTTAACTTTTTAACATTTTAAATCATTAATTCTTTTTAATAAAATTTTATAATTTTGTAAAAGTATGCGTTTATAATTTTATCCGAATGATAAATTTTTGAATCACGAATTACTTGAAATTTCATTTCTGATAGAATGGTTTAGTGAAGATTATTGGCGTTCTGGATAAATTGTTACATCTTTGATCCCAATTCGTCACAGTCCAGGAAAAATAAATTGAACCATGGATTGGGGTATTTTTTCGCCCTGTCATTGTATTTTACATTGAAAAGTGACAAAACACTGTTTTGTTTTCAAGCCTGCTTCCTCCTCCATGACTGGAACCTCGGGCATATATACTTCCCAGTTATTAACGTACAGTTTTAACGCAATATTAAAAAAATGACAACTTACAATTTCTTAGCTTTAAAATTTAATGTTTGAACGATATATTCACACTAAAAATAAATCTGAGTTTTGATTTTTAAGCAAGCTGTGAGTTTCATCATTATTTTTCATGATTTATGAAAACGGCTGCTTTTATTATCTATAATTAAACATTCATTAAAATTTATATTTCTAATTTTAAAGTATTGGAAGAGGCTCTCAAAATCTATCAAAAATAATAATTAGTAGATTTTTAGGCATTCCAAAATCAGAAGAAAAATATTAAAATCTTTATTCCTTCATTTTAATTCATTGAAAAGTTACTAGATATTTAAAATTTTCCAGAAATATTTGTACTGAAACAAAATAAAGTGACTACGTAAAAAAGGCAGGAATTCTAGATTTAATTTGAAGCATTTCTGAAAGATAATCTAAATAATGTGCTTGCAAAAATAATTGTAATTAATAACAAATTCTGATCATTTAGAATGCTAGCTTTATTTATTAAAGATTTTTTAAAAGTTTTATTTGATAACTATTTCTTAATATAATTTTACAGCAATGAAATCAAATTCTGAATAAAACATATATAATCTTACTTTGTTTAAATTAACCGTCTTTAATCTGGTGATTATCTACAAATTAATAAATTTTTATGTAGAAATTTTTTTTGTTATAAACTGGTTATTAATCGTTTAGAAAATAGAGTGTTCTATTCAGAATTACTACAATGTTATGAGTAATTGAAATTCTCGGAAAAAAATCACTATAAATTATAAGAATCGACAATAGAACAAAGAAATGTTAATAGTGATTTATATTAAAAACCAATCGAAATATGTTAGGAATAAAAATTGCATTCGATTTTATGAGTTCAATACATTAATATCAAAAAATTCAAATCTACAAAATAGCAGATAATCAACTGCTATTTTGCAGATGCATTTAATTTACAAAATAGCCAAGGATTGTTTTCCGTGTTTTGTGCAAAGAAATAAAAATATTTTTTAAAAAAATCAAGTACGATATTTATGCGTGATTTATAAATAATTACATTTAATAAAGATAAAGGAGTTAGAAGAAAAAACAAATTAAAATTCACAATGATGTGCTCAAGCTTTATAGGAATTAAATTGACAGCTTCAGTAAGGCTTGAGAAATTTACTTAATCACAAAAATGATTGAAAAATTGACAACAATTTGTTTAATGTGCTAAATAACTGTACTGTAGTTTTCCTATTTACAGGTTATTTAATATCATAAAATTTAATTCATTACTATTTCATGTGGAAATTCGTAAACAAATGTTTCCCAAGAAGAAAAAAAAATTGCGATAAAAAGCTATTTCTTGGGGATAGACGCAGTGAAACCGCAAAAAAGCAACCTGGTTAAAATGGAGAGGAGAGATGACCAATTAACACTACGAGAACTCGAAATTGAAGTGCTAAAAAAGGGGAAAGCATCTGTTATCTTTCTTCACTGAATGCCCGCATTCAAAGGAACTTTTCCGAGTTCGGGTTTCCGCAACCTAAAGGTTAACTGTCATAAACATATCTATCCCTCTCAATGCCAGCCGGTCGGTTTGGAAATTTGCCCAAAACCTCCAAGTCCGTCGGTTTGAGGCGTTTGCTTGCGTTTTAGGGGAGATGGATTTTAAAAGCGGTTGAGGTTCATGTTATCACTGACGATCGCAACTTTTCACAGAAGACCCCCCCCCCTGTACCTTAAGGCGGGAGGGTTTGGGAGGGATTCACAAAATAGGTTGTGGTTTGAAAGGGTTTTAAGTTTCTATTTCCACGTGTTGTTATCTCAAAATTAGTAAAATTTTATGGCGATTTATAAAGAAGTTTTCCACGGAAGTTCTCTGTTAACGATAAATGATATGTAAGGATTCTGAAATGTAATTTTTTCCCGGATAAAGATTTTGAGCTCGTTTTAAACATTAATACTAATGTAACAGTATAAAGACAAACTATTGCATTGACTTAGTGGCCTATTTACACATTAATTTTCTCAGAAAACGGATAACGACTCTTGTTACTGTGGAGGGCAATCGTTTTATATTTCGGGATACTAAATCTATCATGAAAAGATCGTCGGAAGTTTAGAAGCAGAGTACAAACAGCGTCTTTCAAACAGCATTAAAAGATTCCCTCCCACCCTAAAATGTTTTTTTTCTTCTCCCCCCCCCCTCTTTTTTAGAGTGGGAAAAGTTATATAAATGGTGAGTTACTTGCCCGAATGCCCTTCTACAAATTTTTCTTCAGTTGTGAATTTTTATTCTTTATTTTACATATTGTGAATCATTTTTAATTATCAGAGTAATTTCTTTAGTTTAAAGGCTTATAATTTCCTCATTATGAGCTTAAGTAAACTTGAATTCAATGATGAAGAAATTAAAACAATTTTACCTGCTATTGGTGAAGTGACAGTGATCTGTTAAGCGAAAATGATGGTTGACCAAAAAATAATGTTTTAGCTATTTTGATGTTTCACATTTTCTCGAATTTCATTTATTTTTCTAACTTCATCGTAAAATGAAGTTTTAAAACCCTCCCATCTATTTCCTGAATTATTTGATGTACAAAAAAATTAGGCAATTGCCTACATCATTTTATCTACTATTGGCAAACGGTTGTTTTAATAACATGTTAACAGTTTAATAAGATGGAAAATAAGGATTTTTGTGTTACTGCTTTATTTCAACCTTTTGATATTTGTTACACCTATTATTTATTTGATTTTTGATAATTTTTACACCTATTATTTATTTGATTATTGATATTTGTTACACCTTTTATTTCAATGATTGAAAAGCGATTTACTAAAAATTTGTGACTGATTCAAAAAAATTTGTGTCTGTGTAAATTTATGGAAACTTAATATGGAACTTTCGTCAAAAATTCATTTTATTTCATTGTAATTAGATTTTGTCTTAACAATATTAAAGAAAACTTAAATAACATTTTAAAATCCGAAATTAAGCTTGAAAAATTTAGCATGACGGTTTATAATAAAAAAGATAATATTTATGACAAATTAAAGTAAAATGCTCAGACTGGAAACTGAAGGAATGTATTTGCGAAATATGTTTCCCCGAGTAATTTTTTCCCTCATTTTATTGAACATTTTTTTATCTCATCATTAAATAAAGTTTTTAAAAAATGCTATCTCATTTACTGAATTGCTTTGATAGATGAGATTATATAAACGTTTAACGTAATGTAGTCTCTTGGTTTGACTAAGTTTTTTAAAGGTTAGTAAAAATTGGCTGCAAAATAAAAATATTTTTGGAATGTATATTTATTTCACTCTCCTTTTCGATGATTTAAGAAGAAAGAAGAATGTATAAGTTTTTGGAAACAAAATAGGAAAACTTCTTTAAAATTTTAATTAAAGATAAAAAAAATCTCTTTGTATTAAGATTGAAAATTCAAAATAACATTTTATAATTCAAAAATTTAATGAGAGTAACGGTTTATATTGAATAAAGGTAACACTGAAGGCAATACATAAAATAATTCGTAGCTAAATGTTGAAGAACGTATTATTTTCGAAATATCTTTCAAAAGGTGCTGTTTTCACGATTTTTTTAATTCAAAGGTTGCTTTTATTTTAATATTAGACAAAGATTTAAAACATCATCTCGTCTGCTACTGAATTGCATTGACATCTATACCAAGTAAAAAATATCCTAATTGCATTCATGTATACACGTTACATACTATTATAATGTAAAAGAAATTACTTTCTAATATATGACGTATTGTTTAATTTTACATAAAAATATTGAATTAATATTTTAAAAGTATATCGGGAGAAAATTAAACAAAAATGTAAAGATTTTTTTGAAATTGATAATGATGCCAGTTTTTATTTCAATGGTTTGAAATCTAATATGAATTTTAAAATCTATTTTCTAAATTATATTATAAAATAAACATCAAATATTTGGTGATGAAAACAAATACCCCATAAAGTCGATGAAATAAAAGTTTCACGCTAAAAAGTATCAACACATTAGAACACTTTGACCGGTTGAAAATGTAACTCCTGTTCGGAAAACCGCAAAGCAATTGCTCAAAGGAGAACTGTGACAGATTTATTACTTCGGACCCCAGGACGTAACTGCTCTCATCTTTGAAGAGTCCATGTCGTCTAGAGACGCCCGATAAAGTCTGGAAAAGGGAGTGCCCCTTGAAACGGGCTTAGATATTAAAGAGCTATACTACTATTAAAAATATGAAAGTTTGGAAGGATGGATGATATTTGTCAATCACTCTAAAACGGCTGAATGAAATTGTATAAAATTTAGCACTGTGATAGAATATAGTCTAGAATAGAAGATAGGCTACTATTTATTCAGGTTAATTCAGTTGTTCATTTTTTATTAATTAAAAACTAACATTCTCGCCAAAAAAATCATCATCCCCCCCTCCAAGTGAGTAGGCTTAACATGTTTTCGACTGATTATTTGAAACGATTCTATTTATTTTCTTTGTGTTTGATGCATTTAAAATTAAACATTGTGAAATAATTGATCTTTTGGATTCATTTTGAAGTACTTTTGAATTAAAATAAAGGTGCTTTTCTGTTAGCCGAGCGCAAGCGAAAAATTACCAAAGGAATTTAGCCGAATTCCACATTATTTGGTGATTTTTCGCTTTATAATTGCTGTAAGAAATTTGACATCGCGGTAAGAAATTCTACATTTTTGCTTGCACCCGGTTAACGGAAAAATACTGGAAATAAAACATAATAAAAAAATTAAAAATTTATATTCCCTATTACCCCAAATGGCGAAGCAAATTCACGCATTTGCCTCAATTGGCGTTGAATTGGCATGCATTGTGTGTTCTTCATTTAGTTTTCACCAGAATAATCAGCAAAACGATTTTGAACAATTGGTTTGTTGTTTTGTTTTCAGATACACACTGTAAATAAATTGTTTTTAGGTCAGTTGTGCGGGCTGAGTTTTGATATATAACCATTTGGTGATTTGCGAGGTTGCTAATTTTTCAGCAATGCTTTGTTTGAGTTTACATTGCCGTCATTTTTTCATGTTACTGTAATGCGAACTTTCCTGTTCATTTCCTTTGAATTTTTCTAGCTTTATACATTCCTTTTGCCTGTTTTCAGTTTTTGCGATTAAATTTATCTGCGTGCATTTCATGTTACTGCATTTATTGTTTTTTTATTTTCTACACTTCCGTTAATTGCTTTATCGAAATCTTATGATTGGAGCAGCCAAATGTAGCTGTTCGCGCTTCATTCGGCCCTTTTCGCTAAAATTTGGCGACAAACTATTTTTTTGGCGAGAATTATTTTCAACAGCACCATAAGTATACGATTTGATGGCATTTTACATTGTGATCAGACCGTCAGTTCTCACACATAAACATCAAAAATTTCCAAACATAAGAAGTCACAGAAAAAAACTAGAATGTATATATAAAAACTAGATGTATTGCTACACAAAACGTCATATGCGCTTTTATTATGAATGAAATAAAACCGATGAATCAAAAATTCTTCTTAGATAATTTAATCCTCTGAGGGTTTCACACGTATTAAAAAGTGATGCTTTAATGTCTTAAGATAGTTCTGCATCGGTTTTAACGTGTGATTAGTAACAAAGTAAGTACGGTTTATTACGTAGGTCAAATGCACATCCTAGAATGTCTCAGACGTATTTTAACGTGTTTCGTTTCCCCAACACAATTTGGCATTTTGATCGGGAGAAGGGTAGTCAATGCAATGAATTTCGACAAGGCAGTTTTACAGTTATTTACAGACGTCATAGCAACCGTCAGGTTCTTTTTGGCATGAGACGTTTTGATAACACTTATGTTAAGGGATCGTTTTTTGGAAAAGGAAGTACAGAATGATTTTTTTATTTGTGCATGGCATGATGGTTCTATGTTGACTTATATTGAAATTATATTTTGCTTCAAGTATTTTTCAGTACTCACGTATTAGACCGTATAGATCACGTATAGATCTTTATTGCTAAATTTCGTCGCCACCGTCTAAACCATCAATAATGGCAAAAAACCACCATTATTTAGAAAATTGTTCAAACTTTAACTGTTATCCGCCATTTTATTGGTTTCAGTGGCGTTGATGGTTTATCGCCAAATCTGAATCCGTCGCCAATGTGTTACTAAACCGTTGGCGTCAACAGTCTAATACGTAAGTACCATTTTTTAAAAAATTAATGGAAATGTTGTTGTTAAATTTGACTGAGATTTTATTCAAAATAGCTTTTTATGCTCACTTATAGAGCCTGACTAAGGCCTATCAGTATAATGTAAAATGCATTAGTTTTATGTTAGCTTCTTTATTAATCTATCCTATAAATACACACACAAAAAAATCTATATTTCGTAAATTTACGGCTTTCTATCTCGGAATTCAGCTAAATTTTCGAAATTACGATGGTCAAATTTAGTCAATCAAAAGCCTGTATTTTTACATATCGCAAAATGCGATATATTTACAAAAAATACGGGCTTTTAATTGGCTTAATTGAACCACAGCAATATAGCTATCAAAAATTTAAATACCTCCATAAAGTTCGGTTCTTAATTACTGAAGTAGTGAAGCAGACGGGGGGAGAAAAAAAGTTTTAGCCCTGTGCCTCAATTAGGCTAAGTTGGGACCTTCTCACTTACGATTAAACATCGAATTGAGGGATTAGTAACTCCATAAGGATATAAGTGAAAAACTGCTATTCATATATGATGATGATCTCTTGCCCATTTTACAACAGAAGGGGGGGGGGCAGTAGCTTCTGAGAGTAAGGACCCCTGAACATCCAAGGGCAGAAATAACTTCTAGCTCATATGAAGATGAAACACACTTATCACATTCGTTAGCTCATTAAGGGTACATTCTCAAACCTTTCAGATAGAACACAGAAGAAAAACCATGCCCTGACCGGGACTCTAACCCGTGACGAACATGATCCCGAAGAAGACGCCTGCTATTCATATATAATTATACATATTTCTTTCATCAATGTTTTTCCCTTCTAAATTTGACTATTTTTGTTATACTAATCTTATATACTTTGTATTTTAATGACTTTAAATTTGTATACTTTTTACTTCAGTCTCTGCCAACAATTATTTTAACACAAAATAAACTGATGCAATTAAACAAATCAAAACAATCTGCATTTCAAGTCATATATAAAATATATATTGTTGTATTGTTTCTGTCTTCAGATTTAAATCCATTCATTCAGTTTATAGTGATTATTTCGTTTAATATAGATTTGATGAATAAAAAAGAAACATTTTGATTTTTGAACATACGTACAAGAATATGGATGTTTGTGCCCAACTTTTGGTATTTTTCCACTAGCCGGGCGCCAGTGAACAATCGCCAAAGAAATTTGACGGAGTTAAAAGTTATTTTAAGACTTTTCGCTTTAAAATCGTTGTAAGAAAATTTATAGAATTCTATATTATTTGGCGATTTTTCGCTGACTCCCAGCTAACGTAAAAATACCCATTTTTTATATGTTATTGGTTTTTTTCAACTCCTTTAATGAACTGAATATAATTTATATTTTTTAATTCACCAATTTCCCGATTCAAAAATATCCCTAGAAAATTTATTCTTTTAATTAGCTTTATTAAAAAAATTATTTATATTTAGTAATTGCGTGAGTGTACCTCAGAGATAAACGTAGAGTGAAATAGACTAAATTAAATGTTGATTGAAATTAATATAAACATCAAGAATCTGATGAAATCCGTAATTTAACGATCTTATGATATTTCTTCGATAGTTGGCAAAAGTAGTAATATATTTCTTGGATAAAAAAATATAGAGCTTAAAAACATTTCTAAAGAAATTTAAATAAAAAAAGATCAAAATAAAATCCGCAATGCATATTTCAATGTATAAGGTCAAAACATCATTTCTTGAACGGCCAAGCTCCACGTGCTCGAGCGAGTTGAATTATATTTTTATTCATTTTAACTGTTTCATTGAATGAGTCACTTTAGTATCGCAAACGATCCAAATAAAACTTTGTCCCGCATTGATTGTTTAAAAAAATTCGCATTTCCTATTTATTTCATTTCGTATAATCGCGTACTCAAAATGACATTCTTCTAGGTTTTATTTGTTGTAGTCATTAACTTATTTTTTTTAACCAGAGCTTTTGAGAATGCAATGTCAACACGTAATTAAACGCCGATTTCTTGAGATGCACGCGCAGATAATAATTTTTTTTTATTTTTTGTCTACGGATTAAAATTTTTATTTTTTGCCCACAGATTTTTGTTGACGCCATGTTCGCCATCTATATTAATTCCATAGATTTTTTAAGCAATACTTTATATTGATAAGCTGTGGAACCTTCTTATATCAGCGATAAAATTAGAATCGATAGATTAAATATCCTTTTTTATGAAACTTGTATGAAGTAAACAAAAATTTTAATTAAAAGATTTATAGATTTCTAATCCGAAATAATTTAGATAATTTCTTCAACAGCAAATTAACACCAAAATTACTTTTAAATATTGAGAAGTGTAAGATTCGAAGCTATGCTATAGAATCACAACCTTTTCATTCTTTTGTTGCTACTTCCACAGTGTGAGACAAACAAGTTTATCCACATCTTGCAAAAAGCACACACATCTATAATATTCGTTTGTTTGTATGTATAATAATAAGATACAGTCATGTTAACCTATTAAGACAAAGTAGTGAAATATCATGGAAGGTGTTACTACAAAAGTGCAATTATTGTTTTATTTTATATTACGATTTTTTTGTATGATTAATTAATGTGAATTGTTGTGATTATTAATTTTATAATTCTTTTAAAAATATTTTTATGTGTTGTAAACGTTATCTTTTGTTTTGCGAATTTTGAGATTGTTAACCCCTTGAGCAACAATTTATTTTCAGTCAGCACTGCTCTGGCAGACGATTTAATTTTCTTAATTTTAAGCGGAGGGATTGATACAGAAACTTACGGTTTTGTTGCTCAAATATTTTTTTATTATTAAAAATAATATTTGGTTCACACATTTATATGAATGTTTATTGTTATATATATATATACATATAAGAATATAATTAGTGTTGGTTAATTTTTCATTAATGTTTAACAAAAATATCAAACTTCTACATAGTATTTAAACGAAAGTATGTGTTTCAACATTTATACTTATAGATTTATACAAATTACATTCTAATGGTTACTAGATGCATGCACACAAGTGTATCAAACCAATAGACTCGATATGACTTACACGTACTTCTCTCTCTCAAAAAAGCATCAAACCTCAATTATTTCTGGCGAGTCCAGCTCGTCATTTTCAGTTAATTCAGGAACTCGTCATTTCCGTTCAAGGGGTTAAAAATTGTGATTTATTCGGCTGCACTGGTTCAGGGTTAACACTTCAAATTGTAATATTTATTTATTAAGGTAGAAGTCTTTTTAATCACTTTCTCGTTAAGCATAAAATAAATTTGAAATTCAGTTCTGTATATAAGATTGAAAGGCCAATTTTTTAAAAAAATCTTATTTAAGCACTGATTTTCCGATATCGTGAAAAATGGAATGGCGAAAATTTATATGCTTATAAAATTTGCTTGATATATTTATTTCAAGAAAAAGAAGTGACTTTATGTGAAAATTTCGAATACCAATCTATAGGTTTAAAAATTTAGCGATAAATTGTGCTTTGTTATTAAATTATTATTAAAGCTCTACATTATATTAAAAATTCTGCGTGAATCATTTTGTAATTTAATTATTTCTAATGCAAATTATTAATATTTCTCTAAAGCACAAGATTAACGAAATATATTTAATTTCAATTACTTTTTATGATATCATAAGCTTTAAACAAGATGAAATTAAAGTGTAATGAAATATTCGTTTATTGTTGTTGTTGTTACTAATGGCACTTGCCATGGACAAGCGCGCTGACGGTCGCCAGCGATTTTAAGCCGAAAGAGCGTTTCTTTGTTTTGAAGTAGCGCCAACTAGGACCAAGATTACGACTTAGCTACACACTCATCACATTCGTTGGCACATACCCTTTTTAAAGGAGAAGGGGGGAGTACATTGATACACTTCCCAAATAGTACACAGAAGAACAACCACGTCCTAGCCGGGACTCGAAATACATCACGAGGAAGACACGCTACCTCTACGCCAGGACGCCGGCAATATTCATTTATAATTTCTAAGATTCTTAGTAATTGTAAGAGAGTTGTTCATTTGTTTTAGATGCTATTCTTGAGAATATCAGCTACGCTGTGTATTTCAGTTCAACGTTGCTTCGAAACTCTGAAAGCTAATTAATTTTTCTTTAAATCTATGGCAAAAAATGAAATAAAAGTAATAAAACGTCTGTTCATTTCAAAACGAATAAAACATATCAAATATCAATGATTTTTTTATGATGACACAAGTTCTAAAGAAACTGAAATATATATGGAATGATATATTCAATTATAAATGATCACTCGTAATTTCTTAAGAGAGTAGTTCATTTGTTTCAGTTACTATTTGTGAAGATAACAACTACGGTGTGTGTTTCAGTTCAATATAATATTTTCAATGTGGTTCAATGTATCAAATTCTGAAGACAAATTATTATTTCTCTGAATCCCTGGCAAAAATATAAATTAAAAGTAAGAAAACGTCTGTTCATTTTAAAACAAATAAAGTATATCCAATTTCAATGATTTTTTTATGACGACATAAGTTCAAAACAAACTGAAATATACGTGGAATGACATATTCAATTATAAATGATCGCTCGTAATTTCTTAAGAGAGCTGTTAATTAGTTTTAGCTGCTATTTTTGAGGCTAAAAACTACAGTGTGAATTTCAGTTCAATATTTTCAATGTAATTTCGAATGTCTGAAGGCAAATTAATTTTTCTTTAAATTTATGGCAAAAAAATGAAATAAAAATAATAAGACATCTGTTCATTTTAAAACAAATAAAACATATCCAATTTCAATGATTTTTTATGATGACACAAGCTCTAAACAAACTGAAATACATGTAGAATGACATATTCATTAATAAATGATCGCTCATAATTTCTTATGAGAGTTGTTAATTTGTTTTAGCTGCTTTTTTTGAGGCTAAACACTGCGATGTGTATTTCAGTTCAATATTTTCAATGTAGTTTTAAAATTTTGAAAGCAAAAGAATTTTTTTCTAAATCCCTGGAAAAAAAAATGAAATAAAAGTAATGTAATGTCTGTTCATTTTAAAACAAATAAACCTATACAATTTCAAAGATTTTTTAGTGATGACACAAGTTTTAAACAAACTGAAATATCTGTTGAATGACATATTCATTTATAAATGATCTCTCGTATTTTCTTAAGATAGTTTTCAACTAACTTTAGATGCTATTCTTGAGGGTAACAATTTCTCTGTATGTTTCAGTTCGATATTGTCAATATAGTTTCGAAATTCTAAATGCAAACTAGGGAAAATAATAGCAAAAATTACCAAATTATGAAATAATATAAATTAGTGGACCAACTTAAAAATTAAAAATAAATTGTATAAAAAGGACATTTTTATCAGTATTTAACTTCATAAATTTGTGAAATTAGGTCAGTAACTGTTATCGTTTAAACCGTTATTTTAATTATCGTTCGATCATTATTTTTTGAAAAAAATTATCCTTAAAAACTGAAGTGAATTTTTGTTAAAACCACAATGAGTTTTTCTAGGATCTGGATCATAGTATGTAAGTATCAAATTTTATGAACCAGTAAATTATTCTTTCCTCAAACAAATCACACACAAAAAAGATTTATTTAATTTTTTTAGAAAATGTCGTCTTTGCTAAACCAGGATGTATGAATAAGCTCATTTTTTTAAAATATTGAGTCAATTTGTTTGCGAAATGAATGTTTTAGATTCAATTAAAAAGTATCAAGAGATGTAAAAATTATCTCCAATCTTTCAAGTATGTTAATTGCAGGCTGTTTTAGAATGCGGCTTATTATGGCTTTGTCAATATAAGAAGTCTTCACGTCCTACACGGCGAATTAGCAAAATAAATTTTTATAAATTTCTGATAACAACAACAACAAAAATACATCTTTTATTATTTCAAAATTGATTCAAGGTGAATGGCATTGATTCTTTATTTAGCAGAAAACTCACTTCTTTAAGTAAAATTAAATCTGTATATACTTCTAACATTTATATATGCTTCTAAACATAGAATAATCACTTACAGCAATTTTCAAGAATCTTCAAATAGGCTGGGAAACAGTTGTAAAATTCACGCATCCTTAGTTCACTGAAACTTAAAGAGTATTAGATAAATTTACTTATATTGTTTGGGTTTTCTTTTAATATCTAAGGAAGTAATCTACGAAAATAAAGAAAACCTTTTTAGTAAGCATTTAAGATTTCCAAAATGTGTTTCAAATTCAGTTCTGAAACTTTAAACCTTGAATTAATAATTAAAATATTGAATTAATAATTAAATTAATTATGATATTTCTATTAATTAAATTTTTTTGTCTTTTCTCTAGGATTATTCTGTAAGGGAACTTAACTACTGGTGCAAAAATGAAGTTGGAAAATTGAGGGCAACATAAATCAGCAGATAAAGTGTTGAATAGGTTATTCATCATATTGTATCATTTAAATTTAAATAACTTTGCGCAAATTAGCTAACAATAAAAAATTTGACTGATATTAATTTTTTTAACAAGAATATTTTTTGTAATAGACAGATATGCAAAATTCGCTGCAAATTTTTTTCAGTCAAAATTGTACAATGCTTATATAAAAGAATAATATAAGTAATAAAATAATATAGTAACTATAATTATATATATTAGCGTATTGAATTGGGAGAACAAATTAATAAGTAAGGCTATTTTAAACCAAGCAAAATTACCACCTTATTAAATTTACAAACTATAAGTATCCAAAATTATTAAAAAAATTCAATGTAAATTAGATATTTTTTGTACATAAAAATACATTGTAGGCCACATGAAATTCTGAATTTTAAACAATTATGTATTCTTAATAAAAACACTTGAAAAAAAGGATTTTTAGTATTGTAAGATATGTTATATACATACTTGAATATGAGAATCGAGAAGGATTTCTGCAGGGGAATACATTCTGCCATCAACAGTCGAAACAATATCTATTTAAATTAAGAAAATACGATAAAAAACGGAACATGAATAAAATTATTATAATATGAGACGATGACGTGGTAATTCTTCAAGTGATTTAATTCTGGTGTCAGCAGTCGAAATAATATCTA
>JAOUZG010042400.1:891743-904327 GCA_026289955.1 Argiope argentata
TGTATTGTTATTGCCTAATCCATTATTTAATTATTTAACTGTTTTTAAAAAGGACTAAAAAATCTGACGACTTATGCATTTTCGTTTTAGGGAATAAAAATTATTGACACTCGCACATACCTTTCAAGGATACCTAAGATTCACCTGCCTAAGTCTGCACGTGTAAAATAAATCTTTATGCGATTCTTTTAATAAAATCACTGATGGGAGAAATTTTGGACATTTTACTCTTGCATCACGATGCAAACAAAATTAAAGATTTAAGTTAGAGATGGGTTATCTATATCTCTCGTATCAGAGGTAAGGTTATCTATTAAGTGTAAGAGTGAATAATAAAAAGCAAGCAAAAGAGAGTAAAATAAAATGTTTTTTGAAATTACAATAAAATAAAGACTAAAATGAAATCTGCTGTGTATATTTCAATGTATCATGTCAGAACATCGTTTCTTGAACGGCCAAGCACCACGCGCTCGTGCGAGTTAAATTATATTTTTATTCATTTTAATGGTTTCATTGAATGAGTCACTTTGCAAAGGATAAAAAAAATCTTTGTCTCGCATTGATTGTTTAAAAAAATATCACATTTCCAATTTATTTCATTTCGTATAATCGCGTGCTCAAAAGGACATTTTTCTAGGTTTTATTGGCTGTAGTCATGAACTTATTTTTTTAAATCAGAACTTTTGTAAATGGGATGCGTTAATAAATTACTTTGTTAAAAGCTGATTTTTTGAGATGCTCGTGCAGATAATAAAATGTTTAGTTTTTGCCTACGGATTGAAATTTTTATTTTTCGCCCACGGATTTTTGGTGACTCCAAAAACCTCATACCCAAAACAACATAATGATCTGACATTATAGCATGCACAGAAGTTTACATGGAAAAATGTGTAAATAGGTGCTATTTCTACAAATGAAAGATGTCTAAGAATTAAAGGAGTATATTCAATGGGGCACACTAATAAATTTAATATCGTACGCTGGTACAAATTAGAATAACCTAATTCTCTTTATTAACAATATTAATTTGTTTGAATCCTTTTTCTTAATTTTGCGATAAAAAAATGAGAGGAAATAGGATTTTTTTCTACAATTTTTTAGGCACGTTAAAAAATAATCCATCCAAACATCCATTTGAAAATGAAAAATGGGCAGGAACAGGAAAGAAATAGGAAATGACCAAAATTCACCAGATGTATCACTTCAATTTAAACCGGAAATTAAAATACAAACAAAGAGTTAAATGATTCACTACTATTCAAAAGCGTTCAATGTCTATATTAAAAAGACACTGAAATGAGAAGACATATCAAATTACATTATTCTGAAGTTAACTAACGAGAAAAAACGTACATTTTAGGGAGTTGATTTTCAAAGAATAAAAATATTTGAGAAAATGAAACAATGAACCTATCAGACAATAATTTCATCAACCTTTACGTTTCTGGCTTAAATTGAAAAAAAAAATACCACCTCCTTGAAAATCATGTAAAAACATTTCGCAGAAAATAGGAGAGGGAATATAGATTTAACATAAGAAAGTATATTTCCAAAGAAGAGATGAATCTGTAGGAAGAAATCATCGTTATTATGATTGAATTAACATAACAGCTGGAAGCAAAGAGAGCAGCAGCAGCACCCATAATGAAAACTCCCGATTACTGATTAAATCCCGACTTAAAACAAGCCATAGTGTGCTGAAAAAGCATTTAAAATCTTAATTTAATAATTCACTTTAATATAGAGAGAACATAAAATGAATTACATATCCATCACAAATAATTCCCGTCATCTGCCTAAATTCCTAACTGATGGTGACAAATAAATGATGACAGAGGATTTAAAATCTTAATTTAATAATGCACTTTAATATAGAGAGAACATAAAACGGATTACCTATGCATCATTAATAATTTCCGTCATCCGCTTAAATTCCGAACTGATGCCCGGAGAGTAAATGCTCAAAGAGCTTTTAAAATCTTAATTTAATAATGCATCATATATATAGACTGACTATAAAACGATTTATATATGTATCAATAATAATTTTAGTCATCAGCTTGAATTCCAAACTGATGTAGGGAAGCAAATCTGAAAAAGCATATAAAATTTTAATTTAATAATGAATAGACAGAAAAGAAAATGAATTATATTTGTATCATTAAGAATTTCAGTCATCTGCTTGAATTTCCAACTGATTCAGGCAAATAAATGATGAAAGAAGATTTAAAATCTTAATTTAATAATGCACTTTAATATAGACAGAACATAAAACGAATTACATATGTATCATTAATAATTTCCGTCATCTGCCTAAATTCCGAATTGATGCCGGAAAGTAAATGCTCAAAGAGCACTTAAAATCTTAATAATGCATCGTATATATAGACAGACTATAAAATGATTTACACATGTATCATTAATAATTTCCATTATCTGCTTAAATTCCAAACTTATGAATGCAAGTAAATGTTGAAAGAGGTTATAAAATTTTAATTTAAAAATGTGTCGTACATATATATAGAGAGAACATAATATGAATTACATATGTATCATTAATAATTTTCGTTATCTGCTTAAATTCCGAACTGATGCCGGAGAGTAAATGCTCAAATAGCACTTAAAATCTTGATTTAATAATGCATCGTATTTATAGATAGACTATAGATTGATTTACATATATATCCTTAATAATTTACATCTATTACTTACATTCCGAACTGATGCAAGCAATTAAATGTTGAAAGGGCATTTAAAATCTTAATTTCATCATGAACCTTTTCTATCTATAGAACAGAAAATGAATTTTAAATGTACCTTTAATAATTTTCATCTGCTTAAATTCCGAACTGATGCTGGCAATTAAAAGCTGAATGCTTTTGAAAAGCTTTAAGATCTTAATTTAATAATCAGCATTTATAATCTCAATTCAAGAATGCTCCGTATATATATAGAGAAAAAAAATTAATTATAAATATAGCATTAATAATTTCCATCATCTGCGTTAATTCAGAGCTGATGCTGGCAAATTAATGTTCAAAGTGAATTTAAAATCTTAATTCAACAATGCAATGTATATTTAGACAGAACAAAAAATGAATTACATATGTACTATTTAACTATTTGCGTCATCTGCTTAAAGACCGAATTGACACAAGCATTTAAACGCTAAGAGAACATTTTAAATCTTAATGTAATAATGTATTGTATATACAGACAGAACATAAAAGGAATTACATATGTATTATTTAATTATTTGCGCCATGTGCTTGAATTCCGAATTGACACATGCAATTAAACGCTGAAAGAGCATTTTAAATCTAAATTTCATTATTAAATTTCATATATCGACACACAATAAAAGGAATTATGAATGTATTATTTAATTATTTGCATCTTCAGCTTGAATTTCGAATTGACAGAAGCAATTAAACGCTGAAAGAGTATTTAAAATCTAAATTTAATAATGCATTGCATATACATACAGAACATAAAATGAATTACACATGTATTATTTAATTGTTTGCATCATCTGCTTAAAGTCCGAATTGACACAGGCAATTAAAAGCTGAAAGAGCATTTTAAATCCTAATTTAATGAATATAAAATGAATTATATATGTACCATTAACGAACAAATTTCTTTAATGACATTCGACATCTAAAACAGTGCGATGAATTTGATATGATCGTTTATTATACACATTTTAATGAATAAGAAAACTGATATACGTTTAATAGTGAAGCTGATTTTTATTAAATTCATATTATAATAGTTAACAAAATAATATAGGAAATTAACTATTATGACAAGATAGTTAATTGGTTTGAGGTGTTTTCGCAATAAATAACTTAGAGACAAAATTTAGAGCAGAAAATTACTAATTTTCTCTTATAAATATATCAACATTTTTTTTAAAAAAAATTAGCAGAAACAGTAAATTTTGAAATTAAATAAAAGTTATTTTTCAAGAGGAATAAGTGATTTCACGATATTTTTCTTTTCGATTCTTATTTTTTTAAAATTAATAATGAACATTCTACCGGAAATCTATGTTGCTTCGTCATTTTTCACTGTTACCAAAGCGATTATAATTTAATTTAACAATATCCAGGGAATTTGAGAAAAGGAAACAAGTTTTTCTTATTAAGTGCTAATAAACAGATGAAAAACCAATTTGCAGAGTTGACATAATTAATGAATTGTACAGTGGAGCAAGTTATACGTTTATCTACTATCAAAATGGAGGAATTAAAGAAAGTGATTAATTTTTACAAAGTTTCTGCGTCATTTTCTAAAAGAAAAACGGTTTTCATCTATCACGCGTAAAATCTTTTGGAAGGCTCAGTAGGCAAATAAAAAATGATTTCACCTGACATACCTTCGCCATTTCGTCTTTCGTCTGAGTAAGCAACTTGTTTTCGTCCCTAAAAGAAAAATCAATAGTTCACACCTATTTTAAGAAGATGTTTGCTTGCCAACCTGTTACCTTTGGTAGTTCGTGCCCACAGAACTTTGTAGAAAAATACATGTTGGACACATTAGCATTTTTTGTTCAAAACAAGTGGACAGGCACAAGGTTAACACATGGCAGTTGGTGACACTTTGTTTACTTCCACGTGTTCTAGCTCGAAATAGGGACTTCCATTTTTGGGCATTTCCAGAGGACAACGTGACACCTCAAGCAAATTTCGATTGCTGCGAACCTTCTAGAAAGTTCTCTCACGCAAGAAAAGAATATGTAGAACGATGAGCTGGCACGAAGATTTTGCTACGCCAGGTGCTTCAAAGGCACCTGTCGACGGCTTCAGAAAAACACTTTATTGAATAATAATTGAGTGTGATTAAATCCGAGTTTAACTGTTAATTAGCCATTAACAGTATGAATTCTTTCAAAATTATCATTAAAAGAGAAACAACAGTGGATTCAAGATGAATGTGTGTTAATTTAAAAAATCATTGTGCCCACTTTTGGCTGTGTACTTTTTGGAACATAGAGAAGTGAAGACCAGAAGAAATTTCGAAACTAGACAAATGAGAATATGCATTAACAATTTTCAATGTAATTATAATTAAATGGTGGCTGTAAAATAATTCACATGCAGAATGGATGTGTGATAGCCTCAAAATGTAATAGATATAAAATACAATTGACTTAAAGATGCAAAATGAAATAACAATAATCACAGAAATTAAAAAGTCAATTTAATGAACTCATGTAAACTATAATTATTATGAGATTTGCAAAATATTACGTTACTTTTGCATTATTATTTTTATCTTTTCCTTTTTTTAACACAAACCATTCTTATTTGAAAAGGGTTTTCCCATCATCTTTTACAAACAAAAACAGATAGAATGAGATAAAGAGAAAACATGTTAAAGTTAAAAGTGATGTGAAATTTATTAAAATTATTATCATGCCAGAACATATTGTTTTCGGGATGATTATTTGGGCGTCAGCAAAAATCCGTTTGCGAAAAATAAAATTATTTTTATCTGCGTGAGCCATGTCAAAAGATCAGCTTTTAATAACGTGTTTCTATTGCATTTACAAAAGCTCTGATAAAAAAAAATTAAGCTCATTATTACAGCAAATAACACCTAGAAAAATGTCATTTTGAACGTGTGATTATATGAAATGAAATAGTTAGAAAATGTGATATATTTTGAAAAAATAAATGAGATAGAAAGTTTTTTTGGATCGTTTGCAATACTAAAGTGATGAATAAAACTATAATATAACTTCCACGAGCACGTGGTGTTTGGCCATTCAAGAATTTATGTTCTGACATGATTCAATGAAATATGCTTAGTAGATTTCATTTTGATCTTTTCATTTTAAACTAAATTGCTATGCATGTGATCATATTATAAAGGCAAAGAATAGTAAAAAAGACCAGGGAAAAATTTCAAATCTTTATAATCTAAAAAGTCAATTTTGCCGACGCACCATTTTGGTTATAGAAATATTTAGATTGTGGAGTAACAGCCTGGAAACACAGAGACTAGAATGTATTTAAAAATGGATGTAAATATTAATTAAATCCTAAATAATTTTCTAATTTTTATATTAATTTAATTCATATTAACTTAATTCTAAAATATTCTCATATTTCCTTATCCAATTCCGTCATTTTTGTTTAATTAATGCTATCGGGTTGGCAACTAAGTCATTGACGGTTTCAAATAAGAAGGAAAATTCATTCCCTTCATTTTGGCAGGGTAAAAGTGTAAAATCCCGATTTGTAAAATGTCTAGTCTGTGCTATTAAAAAACTGAATTAGGTGTGATCTGACATCATCCGCGCTATTAAAAATTTTACCATTTAAAGAGTTTTGCATGGAACGAAACAAATGATAATCCGAAGGCGCAAGATCAGGGCTTTTTTTAGGGTAACAAAACATCCCAACCCAGTTTCAATAATTTTTGCCGAGTGACCAAAGATGTGTGAGGCCTTGTGTTATCATGATGGGAAACAACACCCTTCCGATTTGACAATACCGGTCTCTTTTCTTCAAGTGCGTCGTTCAGTTTGACGAGTTGTTCAACATACAAATTTGAATTGTTCGTTTGGTTCTGTGGCATGAGTTCAAAATACAAATTTATTTGTAATCCTACCAGACTGACAGCATAATCTATTTTTGGTGAATCTTTGCTTTTATGTTGTTTGGGCTGAATGATCATGCTTCACCCACGATCTCTTGCAAGTAACATTTTTATAAACTATCCACTTTTCGTCTCCAGTTATTAGGTTTTTCAGAAATGGATCATTTTCATTGCGTTTTAGAAACGAATAACAGATGCTAATCCGTTGCGTCAAATGAATTTCCTTTAGCTGGTCCATAAATCAAGTTTCTTAACATAACCAAGGGTTGTTAATTTTTTTTCAATACATGTATGTGACACACTGAGTTTCCCTGCAATGCCTCGTTTTGTGCTGTGACGATTAGAATCTATAAAGGCCTTGATATGGGATTCATCCACTTTGAATGGGTGGCCAGATCGTTGTGCATTTTTCAGTGAAAAATCACCAGAACGAAAACTTTCAAACCAGTTTCGACACTGCCTTTCTTTTAAGGCTTCATCTCCATATACGGCACATAACTTCTTTTGTGCTTACGATGCGTTCTTGCCTGTTCGGAAGTAATACAATAAAATGTGTCGAAAGTGCACGGTCCTGTATCTCCATTTTTAAATTGGGATAAAAACAAAACTAAAGAACTAATTGATATAATTTTTTTCTAATTATAAGTAGAAGTCCACACAGTAAGAAAACAATTTAGGTTAGATGCTTTGACTACGTTAACAAAACAAAAGAAAGTGTAGAGGGAATCTATCGACAAAGTGGCAATCACTTAGTTGCCAACCCATACATGGGCTCTGAAATTGCCCATACACTCTGAGTGAAGGATTAAAAATCTGCCATTCCTGATAAGGGAAAAATAGATATGCCTTATAAGGGAAAAATAGATATGTTTTAAATGAAAAAAATTCATTTAAAACATGTCTATTTTTCCCTTATTAAAATGGACAATTGTAAATAAATCCCTATCTGAATCTCATGGTATACAATCAGAGGGAAAATATTTCTGTCGCTTCTTACATTCTTGTGTCGCGCTGTGAATTGATGTACCTCGTCGCGTCCTGCTCGTACATAAATTATGTATACATTGAATGAAACAAAGTTTAAAAATTAAGTAATGTTTATATATACATCAGTGTAAAAAAATCTGAAAGAAATTTATAATAATATAATTTGTTCATAATTTTAACTTTTGAGATAATGTCAAGTATCTAATTTTGTTAGAAATACAAAATATTAATTAAATGATATTTTTTTATCATTAATTAATTGGTAAAGTTTATATTAATTGTTTAATTAATTCTTTTTTAAAATTTTATCATACCTTTATCTCATTTTGATGAAATTTCTGGGAAATTGTAGAGTGAAATTCGTATTTTTGAATCGTGTTCTGATATCAGAATGAACGACAGAACAGAAATTGAAGCAGCCATGAAACAAAACAAGGTATTCAGTTGGTTATTATTCAATTTCTTTATTTGTTATTAAATATACCATTTAAAACATTTCATAATTTTCATAGAAGCCAAAAATTTTATTAGAAAATTCAAACTTTCTTACCTTTTAAGAAATTTTTTTAAAGGTATTTCATTAATTTAAGTTTCCAAAAACTATGAGATTTTTCTTCCAATAATGTATTTCTAAACAGGTTCACTAACCGCATTCTGGGCCTTATAGAAATTATATCTCCTTTAATCACAATAAAAAGATTTATCTTGCCAAGAAATGCTTCTAAACATTACAATAATTTCATTGTTAGGTATGATTTGTCTTTGAGTGGTCAAAAACGTTATAAACTTACGAGATCTATGAAAATAACTTGGGTATAAATTAATTTTTCAAAAGTCGGAAACCTGCCAAATATTTTTACGTAAAACTTCTTCATGATTTCAATAAAAATAATAATTTATAAAAATTTATCAATAATTTATACATTTCTTGAATAAAAACATTGTAAATGCAAAAAATTAGTTCGTTTTTTTAAAAACATTATTTGTAACGAAAATATTTTATAAAAATATGAAATCTATGAAAATATCTCAGGAATCAATTAATTTTTCAATATTCCAAACGTTGTAAAAGAACTTAACGTAAAATGTATTGGTTATTTCAGTAAAATTTATAATTTATGATAACTTTGCAAAGACGTATAAATTTATTTAAAAACAATAAGAAAACAAAAAAATGCTGTTAAACTTTAAAAAAATATTTGAAACGATAACATTATACAGAATTACGATGTTTATTAAAATATCTTAGGTTTCAATTAATTTTTGAATATCCCTAATCCATGAAATCGCCCAAATGATTTCCTTTAATATTCTAATTTGAAAATTTATTAAAGAAACATATATCGTTGCTGTTTTTATTAAAGGCACTTTCCATGGACAAGATCGCTGATGCATCAGTGATTTTAACCCGAAATGAGCGTTCCTTGTTTTGAAGTGGCGCAAGCTAGCCCCAAGATTTCGAATTAGCAATTCGCCCATCATATCCGCCTGCAGAGCCTCTTTTTACAGAGGGAGACACTTTCAGTCACCAAACAGATAGAAAAAAAGAGAAAAATCATGCCAGAACCGGGATTCGCACCCAAAACAAAATCTCTCTCTCTCTCTGTATATATATATATATATATATATATATATATATATATATATATATGTATGTATGTATGTATGTGTGTGTGTGTGTGTGTGTTAAATTTTCAAAAAATACTTGTTAAAAATATTCGAAAAGCCAATATTCAATCAATTAACGAGATCTATGACAGTCTCTTACATATTAATTAATTTTTAAATATTTCAAAATCTACTAAAAAAGGTTTATGTAAATCATCTTAATGATTTCATTGAAATTAATAATTTATAAAAATTTTGCAATAAGGTTTCAATGTGTTAAGAAAAAATTTTGAAAAAAATTCAAAAAATACATGTTAAGTTATAAAAAAAACATTTTTTAAATTTATGAGATGTAGGAAAATATGGTAGGTATCAATTGATCTTCCAATATTCCAAACACTCTTCAAGAACTTTATAAAAAAGGCTTTAATGATTTCGTTAAAAATTATAATTTGTAAAAAATTCCCAATAATTTAAAATTTATTAAAGAAACGTATATGAATTTAAAAATTACCTGTTAAATTTTCAAAAATACTTCGCTGAAAAAGTTCTAGAAACTTATGAGGTCTATGAAAATATCTAAGGTATCAATTAAATTTTTTCCGAAACCTTACAAAAAAACTTTATGCGAACAACTTAATCATTTCAATAAAAGGATTATATAATATAACTACGAAATAACTTTAAAATTTATTTAAAAATTTTTAAACTGTAATCAAAATAAATACCAGAAAATGTTCCAAAATATTTTTAAAAATATTTGCAAAACAATTGCAAAAACACACAACTTTGAATAAAAAATTATTTTGAATAACAACACTTATGTTTAAAAAAATATGCAGAGTCAAAAATCGCGCATTTAAAATATACAAATAACCAAAAAGCAGGAATGCGGTGGATGCTTTCAAAAGTTTATTTGAAACATATTTTCTTTAAAACTCTGAAGAATATATTTCCGTTTTCTTTATCAAAAATACCCTAACTTTTTCAATTTTAAATGTCATTTAAAATAAAAGAAGGATGTTGATCATCAAAAAAACTTGATAATTCTGAAATATTGCTAAAACTCTGAATAAGAAATTAAAAAAGAGAATATTAATCGCTACCTGCACGAGAAGAAGTTTAAAATCACGCGAACAGGTGATATTCACACGTCATGAAAAACCTTGTGATCCTTCGAGAAAATTCTGCAGGCCCAAAATAGCGTTAAAAATAACGAACCAGGCTACGCATGTTGAAATAGCTGGCACTGATGCACGCAAATTCATGATATAAAAGGGAGAGAAAGTTGTTGCAAAGACATTCGGACGAGTTCCATTCTCAAAGAAAATGAATTGGTCTATTCGTCTTGCGCTTTTTGGTTTCGTGGTGCTCAGCACCCAAACCGTTTTCTCCGCGGCTCAGGCTGCAACTCCATGGCAGAACTCTCAACTGGCCGAGCAGTTTATCAACAGTTTTCTGCGATTCATTGCTCAAAGCGGCGCTTTCTCCCCAAACCAGTTGGATGACATGTCTTCCATTGGAGACACCTTGAAGACTGCAATCGAAAAAATGGCCCAAAGCCGAAAAAGCTCCAAATCGAAGCTGCAGGCATTAAACATGGCGTTTGCTTCTTCAATGGCCGAAATCGCTGTAGCAGAGCAGGGAGGTCTCAGTTTAGAAGCGAAAACGAATGCCATCGCAAGTGCTCTCGCCTCAGCCTTTTTGGAAACAACTGGCGTCGTGAACCAACAGTTTGTCAGCGAAATCAAAGGCCTGATTTACATGATCGCCCAAGCATCATCAAATGAAATTTCAGGTTCAGCCGCAGCTTCCGGAGGAGGTTCTGGAGGAGGAGGAGGAGGCGGTTATGGTCAAGGATCATATGCTTCTGCCAGTGCAGCGGCTGCATACGGTTCGGCTCCACAAGGTGCAGGAGGACCAGCATCACAAGGACCATCCCAACAGGGACCTGTAAGTCAACCATCCTATGGACCCAGCGCAACAGTGGCAGTATCCGCAGTTGGAGGAAGGCCACAAGGTCAAACTGGACCTAGTCAACAAGGACCAGGGCAACAAGGACCTGGACAACAAGGACCAGGACAGCAAGGACCATATGGGCCAAGTGCAGCCGCTGCATCAGCAGCTGTAGGAGGATATGGGCCAGGAGCTGGACAGCAAGGTGATATATATTTTTTATTTATAATATTTTTAATCTTATATAATATGATATATTTTAATTAAATACCAATCCGTTTTACTGACTAAAACACTATCCCATCTATGAAAAACTTTTCATTTTCTATATCTACATAAAGTGACTAAATATTAACCCTTTACAAATGCATTAACTTCCAGATGCAATTTGGGTGCATTTAATTGTTATGAAGACTATAGAGAAGAAATATTCACTCTGAAAACAAGAAACGACTACCAGACTATCCACTTAGAGATTGGATTGGCTGGTAGTTTCGATTAAGAACCAGAATCATTGAGCATTAATTACAGCGCTTTTTTCATAAACTGTTATTTTCAGTGAAAAGTCCATTTCGTTTGAACAAAATAATCAAAATGCCCACTTGAAAAATAAACATTTATTAAGAGCTTAAAAATAATGAAAGTTCTGGCAACTTATTATCTTTTAATAAAATTATTTTGTATCGAATTAGAGAAGAAATAATCACGATTTATAACTAACGAATCACATACTTTTTTCCTTAAACTGTCTAAAATTGAAACCAGAAGGTATTTACTAAAATGACAAGTTCTAAATAAGAAAAATAATTGAAAAAAGGGATTTTATCACTCCATATATTAATATAAACTTTCTTCTCGCTTAAAAAATTATCAATAAGGTCAAGACTGTATTTTTATCAACTAAGAAAGGAAATGCAGCCGAATTCATAATTAATTCGTAAATGAAATTCATACGAAAATTAAATAGTATTTTTCTCATTATGTTTCACTTAACATTATAAATCGTGATACTTTTCAAATTTCGCTAAAGTCATGTAATGAAAATTTATACATTAAATCGTTTTTAGTGTCTAAACAAGTGATGATATTTAATAAGAATAATGATTTCAAGAATAGTTGATCGTAAAATCAAAAGAGGCTAATTGATAAATAAATTAAGAAAATCTTTTAGGTTAATAATTTTTATCTCGAATTTTTTCGGTTAAGTTATAATGTAATTTTTGCAGACAAATAAGTAGAATTTATTTTTAAATATTAGTTAAATTCAAGTATTAATGAATAAATTAAAACAATTATTATAAGTTGTCATCATTTTTCACTTTGTTAGACATTTTATGAACATGCTAATAAAACAAGAACGAAAATCAAAACTTTCAGTTCATATTCTGACATGATATTTAAACTAGAAATCTAGTATAAGCAAG